>BJCO01642392.1:0-10329 GCA_018326465.1 Flaveria floridana | reverse complement strand
ATGATTCAAAGATGAAAAAGATCAAAGTTTCAAAATCAAAATCTCTTCCTTCGGGTTTTAAAAATAAAATAATTTCCAAATTCAATTCTTTCAAATCAAAAGTAATTGAACAAAAACAAATTTAGAAAGTAAAACAAAAGGAAAAGGGTAAAGAGATAAATGATTTTTCAAAAGAGTGTGTGCTTAAACATGTTACATACATTGATGAAAAAGGAACACCTAGGACTATGATGGCCTGGGTCCCCCTTTTCAATTAATCTATTAATGAGTGCATGAACAGTTCAGGAGGACTATTAGTAATCCTGTTTACCGATAGAGAATGTTCCTCTTTCAAATTTAGAGGCGGAACAAACAGGTTATAGTTTTGGTATCTTATTCATATTTTGGAACCTTATCTACATTTTCACATCTCATTTCACAATCACTGTATTTTTCTTGGTACTTAATTTCTCATCTTTTTGCTAGTATAATTTGGAAGATTTTCTTTGGTAAATTTCTATTTTAGTTCAGTTTATTAAAAAAAATTATTATTAAAAAAAGAAAATAAAATTTAGGGGGAGAGTATAATAAAAAAAATGAAATGAAAAATGAAATGGAAACTAAGAACTTGATTTGGGATGACTGAGAAATGATAGTATGTCTTCTTGATATGCTTATTTGCATGACTTGTACTTTGTGAGAAATGATAGTAACTAATGTAGATGTATGTATCACTTAAAATTCTAAAATCTGAAAAAGACAGTTCCATTATATGATATGTTTGGTAGGCTCAGCCCAAAAACGAAGTAAACAATGATTCTGTAGCTTAACTAAATCTTTAGAACTCAGCGACAAAGATCCTTTTCATGACATCTCGGTCTGCAGAAAGTTACAAGTCACGTCAAAACTTGGTTGAGAGTGGCTGATTTATGTCTTGAGTCTATCCTTGTCTGTGTTGGGTCTAATATCCCTTAGCCTAAATTGTATATTATGTATAATCAAATGCGTGTTTATCTCCTCTACTATGCGTAAGCATTGACCTGGAGTGATGATCTTCTCTACTATGTGAAAGCATTGACCTGAAGCTCTCATCAACATGCTAAGATGATCTTCTCTGCTATGCGGAAACATTGACCCGAAGCTCTCATCTTCTGGAATAAGATGTACATCTCCTCTATTATACGTGAGTATAGACCTGGAGATATCATCATAAAGTCTGTATATTAAAGTGTCTCGTCAATTGATCATGCTATCATATGCATGCATCTGTGTCAATTCGAACTACTCAAGCAAAATCAATGATTACACTCAATAAACCTTGATGACGGGATAAGTTCTTTGTCGGATGTCTGTGGGAACCAAGTTACCTGAGCTTCTCAAAATTGAACCTAAAACATGATAAAATCAGTTGCAGGTCACTCGCTAAAAATAATAAGGCATGGGTTTAAATTGGACAAACATACCGACAATCATTTTTGAACTGTTTTGGCTAGCAAAAACTTCAAATTATGATGAGAATCAGCATCAGTGTGATCTCACTATCTTGGCGATGATTAAATTCATCTTTGTGCTAAAGTATATCTTGAGGATGTGATCTCATTATCGATTCCGTTCTCGGTAATTAAAATATAATAATAAATAAAGAAATTAATAATAATAATAATAATAATAATAATAATCCAAAAAAAATTAAATTAAAAAAAATAAAATAAAAAATTTCCAAAAAGATTTTTCATTTCAAATTACTTTTCAAGTCTTCCATATTATGCTATTGAAACGATATTATATTTTTCATGCATTTCACGGGAAATTGCACACACAAGCGAACCTGGTTCCACTTGTTTACATTCACAGATAAACACGAGTTTATTTGTATGTTGAAATGATCTAACAAGAAATGTGTAGAATGCGTTTGTGTTTGTGGTGCAGATTTTGCTACAAATGATGGCCGATCATCACCTGAGCAATGAACCAGGCTAGAGAACCTGTTATTCAAGCTTGCAGAAGATACTAAGCTAGGATCATCATCCTACATCTTCTGAAGCACTCAAGAATTGAGAGTTTGAAAAGTTGTTCCTGATCATTTGAAAAGAGGAAGCATACAAAAAGGGGGAGCCTGTGAGATGAAAGATCTTTAGCAACAGATCATCAATCTAGGGGGAGATTGAACATCATTATATGGTTGACTTATCGGAATCGAAGATGATACAAGACGTTGATAATGATAGACTAAGGGGGAGTATTGTTGGGTCTAAAAAGGATAATCTATATTATCAACACAGTCAAGGTCAACAAAAGTCAACGTCACGGTCAAAGTTATCGGAAAAGTCAAGCAGACGAGTTTGAGATGAAAAACCGAGACGAGACGTTGAAGATATATTTGACTAGGAGTTTTATTGTTAATAAATATTTTTTGTGTCAACAAAATATATTTAATATTGTTTTAATAATTTTTATGTTTTATTTGTGTTTTCCCTAATTAGTTTAAGTCTAGATGCATAATGTGTCATTAGTGAATATTATATTCACTATAAATAGATAAGTTGTAGTTAGGGTTTGGAGCTTGAATGAGCCACTTGATTTGAGGGTTTCCACTTTGTATTATCAGATTCAAATCATCAAAGATCAAACAAGGGATTTCATTGTGTTCTTAAGGTGTTCATCATTTATTCATCTATATTTTGTTTTTGATCTAACAATTTTCACATATCTCATTGATTCAAGTGTTGTTTGGGACTAACAGGACCCTTTTCGTCCTATAAACATTTTGAACATAAACAAAAAGCAGTACTGCCTTATTATAGTAGATGATTACTCTAGATTCAGCTGTGTATTCTTTCTTCTATACAAGTTAGAAACAAGAAAATCATCAAATCATTTGTCACTAAAATTGAAAACCAATTAGATCCTAAATTTCAAAACGTTAAGAAGTGATAATGGTATTGACTTTAAGAATGACAATATTTCTTCTTTTTGTGTAGAGAAAGGAATAAGTCAACAATTCAGCTGGCAAGGACTGCTCAGTAGAACGGAGTTGCTGAACGGAGAAACAGAACATTAATAGAAGTTGCTAGATCTATGTTATGAATAATAAGAATTGGGTCATGTAATTTTGTTTTAAAATGAAACTCATTTCGAATCATTAATTGCCCATATCATTTTGGCTAGAAGCAATCAACACAGCTTGCTACATACAAAACAAAACAACAATCATAAGACATAGTGTGTCACCTTGGAGAACCCTGACACTCTTTGTGGGAAGAGGAATGGAATGCTCCTAATGTGGATAGACTATCAAGAGTTAAATAAAGTCAGCGAGAAGAAGCGATACCCTCTTTCCAGAATTGTTAAGTTGTTTAATCAGTTGCAAGATGCTAATTGCGTCTCAAATCTTATAAGCTCAGAATATAAGGAAAACAACGTTACCAAGGTTGCATTAAAATTAAAATATGGCCAATATGAAAATCATATTCAAGCCTGTCGGGCTGACAGAAGCATCCACCGTATTCATGAGCCTCAAGAATAGGATTTGTAAGCCATGCTTAGACATGTTTGTTATCTTGTCATTGCTAATAAGCATGAAATTCGACATGATTTGCTAAAATTTGGGGCTATCGAAGTCTGGGAGGTAGTAAGAACCCCGTTGAGTTACGTCAATGTTTAGGGTTAAACGAAAATTGTAGAAGGATTTATAAAAGCTTCACATGTGTAGCTATACGAATACCATCGTTATCCTAGAAAATGCCAAATTCGTCTGGGCATGGATCAAAAGTTTTAGGACGTGTATTGATGCAACGGGATGAGGCAAAATGTCTAACCGCCCGACAATTAAAGAAACATGTGAAGAGTTACATTATGCATGAACTTGAACTACGAGGTGCGACTTTTGCAAAATAAAATATATATTTTGGTACATTATCTGTACTACCCATTAGTATACTAGTTCAAGCACAATAGGGTGATAAAAAATCGGTAATGTCAACCACATTGACAAGTGCGGATAGGAGGCCTTTATCCGTATTTGTCCTAAGACCGCTGCATTTGTCTCTGATTACCCGCATTGATGAATGCGGATAGCCTATAGTTAGGATTTTCTTCTATTGCCTTCACCCGGATAGCATCTGGAACTTGTGAATTCTTCCAACGTTAGTTCACAAGAGCTTATGACGCATCCTAGATTGGAAAACTCTCGACCTGCGTCAGATAAGATGGGTGGACCTACTCGAAGGCTGAGATTATCATATACAGTATCGCTCCTTGGGAGGAAGGTTGGAAAGGTAAGGACCTTCATGTAATGCGTGAGTTCTAGATACTAATCTATACTCTTGGGAACACTCAAATCCTCCTTGATCTGAAGTCTTTAATCTATGACATCTTACCACCTTTTACCTTATGATCCTTAGGAGTTAATAGTGACGTATAGTCATCCTGACTCTTATGTCTAATTAAAGGCATTCACACCAATAACTTTTTCTTTTCAATCTTCATAAGATTCTTTGTAAGGACGGAATACCACTGGGATTTTGGTATTCGTTTCCTTGCTAGTTTTATCTAGCAGGACGGTGTATCGAACCACAGTGAAAAATCTCTTCTTGTCAAATCTGTACAAATGTTAAATAATCAAGTACTGAAGCAAAATATCTATACATGAAAGTACTTACTAGTTTTGACAAGCATGTTCAAACATCAGGATACTTACCTGAATCTAGATCAAACCCAGTTATTTGACACATAATCAACAACCTTCGTCCTGGTATGCTTAACTGAAGAGTTTTAAATCCTTAAGACTCATACTATGAGAGAAAACACACTCGGAAACAATATTAGCGATACTAAAATTTCACGGATGAAATTTCTTAAAGGAGAGGAGACTGTAACACCCCAGAAAATCAGCCCAATTGAAAACCTTAAGGTATTATAAGGCCCAATAAAGGTCCGGATTGATTTGGGCTTACCGAAGAAAACTTGGATAAGGACTAGCACTCTAAGCCCATTTAAGGCCCATTGAAGCTCGATTGAGTAATTCTAAGCTTGAACAATAACTAAATGAATGTAACATGTTATAACATGATTATTATAAACTTACAAAAACGAGTATTTGACAAATAAAGTTTTAACGCTTCTGACGTAGGAAATTAACGTACAAAATATTATTAAATACTTAAGTACATATATTTTTATTACAATAATAATAATAATAACAACGCTCATACGAGAAAACACTTAAAATAGTTAAACGTGTGAATACGCGATATTTACATGTTGGAAATCGTTTAATTATTAAGCAAATTTTAAATATGATCAAATAAATAATCCTGGAATATTTATTATATTTAATATTTAGAACTATTATGAAATAAATTTTAAAAGTTACGAGAGACGGTTCGGACGTGACGCGAACTAACCCGTTAACCAAATTCTTAGGGTTTACAAGAGTTTAAAGAGGGAAAGAAGGGCAGTAGCCGCAACCCCCTTCCTCACCCGAATTCCTGTGATTTTCGGCCACCCACGGCGGACCACCGGCGAGTGCTGGTGTGTGCCTCACCCTCCCGACTCCTCTTTTCAACCCGAACGTGATGGTGGTATTAGTTTCTTGCAATTCGTGATGCAACTGGATCAAGATGGTTGCAAAGGAGGCAATTGCATAAGCGGGGATGGTTCTATGATTTACAGGCGGTGATGGTTGTCGATGGCGGTAGTGATGGCGACCGTGGTGGTGGCGGTTCAGTTTGTGGTCGTTGCTAGCGGCGGGGAAGGAGGGGGGTACAAATGTCGGGGATGATGATTGAGATGGCGATGAAGGTGGTCATGGTAGGGATGTTGTAGGGCTGGTTATCGATGGTTGTGGTGTGGGATTTGGTGGTGGCAGTCGGCCTCAAAGGCGGTTGTGCTTTGCTGTAGGTCAGTGGTCAGAGGCAGCGATGGTGAGGTAATCTGTGATAATTTTGGGGTTTTGGTGTTGGCGGTTATGAGGGTTGAGATGGTGGTGCTTAGGTTGTAGTCTCGGTGATGGTCGTGACCGTGACCATTGTGTTGAGGACCAGTGTTGGTGATGATATTGGCGGTCGATGGTTGTTGGCTGTGATTGTGGCTGTAGTTGTTGTTAGTCATAGTGATGGTGCTGTTTGGTGGTGGAAGTCATATTCCGGTGGCCCTCGAAAACCCTGGTGAGCTGTAAACCTGCAGATCTAGGCTTGCACATGCCTCTAGTAGCCCGAACTACAAGGTTTGTAGTTGTTAGAAACAGTCAACCATGGTGGTACACGATGGATTGGTGGTTCATGGTGGTGGGAACCCTAAAAAGGGTTGTTTGGTAACAAGTTAACGTTTGGGGTGATGGTATGGTGAATTTAAGATTAATTAGGGAATATGTGGTGAATCGATTCTCGGTTAAATCAAGTCCAAGGCTGGTCAACTGATGTCAATGCGCTCAATAACACAAATAGTTAACGAAGAAACGTTAGCGACGTAAAAACAAACCAACAATGTTAACGTGTCGACACAAATCGATTTTGAACGCGTTCGCGTATGCGAACAAAGCGATTGAAAGGTATAAACGCACTTTGTTTTATGTCAAAGTTTGAGAAATAACTTACACGTGCGCACTTGAAAAACGTTGAGCTCTAACTTGATAATAAACATGAATCGTAAATTGAAAACAAACTACAATCATAGTAATTATAGAATTGAGAACGTTACACAACAATTTACAATAGCTACTCATTACTAATTAACGAAAGATCACATTGGATCAATTTAATATGAGACACTTATAGACCGTGCAACATGTTGATTGTTAAGTCATGTAATGTATTTACTACTCGCATGTAATTACAAACACGATTTTAATACAAGAATGTTAGGGACTAAAGAAATGATATGTTTTTGTGATCAAGAAGTTACTATAGTTGGTGTATAGATTATTAATACAAAGTATGCATACAAATGCACATGACATGTTAGTGTTTTCAAAACTACAAATATGTACATATAATGGGAAAACATTATTTTACTTAAGTTGTTATTAGTATATTTAATATCATAAAAATATAATTCCTAACAATAATAGTAGTTTTGGTATCAAAATAAATATCATTCATGGGAAGATAATATTACTACTAATGATGATGAAAATGAGACTTCATGTAAAATCTAGGTAAAGATGGATATCTGTTTATGAGAAATAGTTATAACATGTTAACAATAATACAACTTATATTTGAGGATGTATGGTTATTAATACTTGAAGACTATAATATATATATATATATATATATATATATATATATATATATATATATATATGTATGTATGTATGTATATATAGTGGAATAACCCTCTCTTATATGTACAATTTGATATGTACTTAAATTGGATACGAATGTTAATATTAATACCATTGTTGATATTTAAATGATTACCATTATTTAAGATAATTATTACCAAATTAATATTAATATTACATGCAAGACTTTAGATATAATGAATACTGACAGAGTAAGTGTAATTTGTTAAAATACCTTTCATTTAGTTATCATTATTAATATCAACCGATTATTGCTACAATCATCATACTAAGAATCATTAATCGAATAAGAACAGTAACTAATCTAATATACACAAATTAGTGTATGACAACAAATACTTGTACAAAAAGCTAAGATACAACAAGGATACTAATCACCAACATTAGGATAACAAAAGAGCTCAACCACACGCATATAACAACATCGTGCTAATGCTAAACATAAATCTTATATGTACAAATTAGGAAGGCATTATTGGAGCCCTTCACTCTATCTCGAATTCGGAATCTATATAAGGATACCAGGTGAGTTCTCGTGTCCCCTTTTTATTATTGCTTTGGGGATGAAGCATGCTCTTTTAAACTAAAATCTTTACTGTGCTATTTTATGATGCTTATGTTATGGATAATGTTGTTACTTGTTGATACTTGATCACAATCATTAATTATTTTGTGAACCGCTTCTTTT
Organism: Flaveria floridana; assembly: GCA_018326465.1. Taxonomy (NCBI): domain Eukaryota; kingdom Viridiplantae; phylum Streptophyta; class Magnoliopsida; order Asterales; family Asteraceae; genus Flaveria; species Flaveria floridana. Next base: position 2,356 of record BJCO01642392.1, on the reverse strand, counting down.
ATACGGGTAGATCTACTTGGGGAATCCGCCACACATAGTGCCTTCCTTATAGAAAGGGTACCCCACTGAGATCCTGAGTGATTGTTTGTGGCATGTGACAGGTTTATTGTAAGATACTGTGGTGAACCGTCTAGCAGGTATGGTACACTATTTGAGGCTCAGTTCTCCCTTCGGGGTTAACCGGTATAACATAACTTTAGAAGAGGCTAGTCGGGACTATGTGCAGGGTTGATTGTGACCCCACAATAGTGATACTTATGTCTTTAAACTCAACTAATGGACTCTTTAAAGAGCCTTTTGTTTTTAAACTTTAAGCACTTGAACTCACCAACTTTATGTTGACACAAAATTCTTTTGAGCATGTCTTTCAGGTACAACTAGAGAATTAGATGAGCTATAGAAGAGATCTAAAGCTGAAGCAAGAGTTGAGGGTAGTTTTTGAAGGAAAAAGTTGAGCCTAGAAGCCTTAGATACAGAAGAGTCAAGTAATATTTGATCAAGAGCCTAATAATGATACTTTTAGATTATGGATTGGGGTACTTCGTGTATTGGAATCAAGCAAATATCCTAGTGTAAACTTTATAAGATGTTATATAATATAGCATTTGGTTTTCACTGCATTTGGTTGTTGTATACGAATCGTTATGTCCCGCCCCTCTGGGCCCGGGTGTGACAGATTAGTATCAGAGCCAGAGGTTGTAGAGAAGTAGGTCTGTTTCACGAGACCTAAACTACAACCATATGAACCCTATAGGACCACTTTAGTAAGATGACTCTTTCGAGTTTGTTGAGCAAAGGTTGTAGGAAGGTGGGTTTTCTATGTAAGACCTAAGCTACAACCATAAAATCTTGTAGGACCAGCTGGTAGGTTGTTCTGATGATTCAGTGATCCAAAATTTAGAGCCAATCTAGGTCCCCTTAAGGACGCCCATCCTTAATCTGAATACCTCCAGGAATATTTACCATTAACATTTCCCCTACCCTGTGAGAAACCTTGTTGCATTAGGGTATTACTGTTGGATCTTATATGGCCAAGACACATACAAGATTGATGTGGTTAGTACGTTATGATCCAAGTCGGGTCATACCCAATAACAAGCTAAACAAACACCAATATATATTTATTTGTTGATGAGATCATACAAATAAATATTAACACCAATTTAGAAAATTGTTTTCTAAAACTTTGCTTTTGTTTAAGAAAAAACATTATATGGATAATTTGTTCATGAGATATTATTTGTTTGTTATTTAAACTGGTTAAATAATAACAAATATATATATGTGTGTGTTGATGTTATAAAATTAAAATTGGTTTGAATTTTATAAACTATGGATTTAAAGGAGTGAAATTTTATAAAAATTCAAAAGGAGGAAACCCTTTTTGGTCCTATTTTCGGCCGCCCAAAAGGGCCTAGGGAACACCCTTTTTCTTGGTCTTTGTAAGTTCATTTACCACTCTTGCACTCCTCCATCACTTCACACATTATCCTACACACACACAAAGCAAAAACTCTCTCAAGAACCCTTTGATTTTTTGGATTCAAGAAGGAAAGAAAGATGAAAAATTCAGATTTTTCTTGGTTTCTCTTGGCTGATTCGGATTGTTCAAGAAGGGGGTTTCGTTTTGGTGCTTTACTACCTAACAAGTAAGTGTTTGGAAGGTCTTGTGGGTATCAAAAACTTGAGGCTCTCTCTCTTGGGTGCTGCATATTCAACAATTATCTTCATCTTCATCTCATATATCTACAACACTTGTCCAAGAAAGGTTGATTTCTTGCACACCCTATGGTTGGTTTTGCCTTGTTTGATAGCACACTATTTCACATACATATTGATCCTTATTCTTGGGTTTTGTTTGTGCTTGAAAATGGTTAAATTTTTCAGATTATAAACCACATGTTAACTCTATATTTCCGCTGCGTTTTTCTAAGTTTAAATGGTTAAACTTACTTGTTTTACATGTGACAAAACCCATCAATGGCATCTAGAGCCGGTTATGTGGAATATGTGCTTCAAAGGGTCTTGAAAAATTAGTTTTCATGGACCTTTTAAACTTATTGGGGAATTTTTTGTTCTTCGATGAATGAATCCCTTATGTTTTAAAGTTTATTCTTACATGCTTATAGTATAAACCTTGAAAGATAATAGTCAAATGGTTGATTGTATTGTTTGGACAAAACCCCAAAGTTTTGGTTCATGTTGGCCAAAACTTTAGGGCTGAAATGAGGGATTCATTTTAGTTCTTGGATATTGAATATGTTTTACAATTTTAGTGCATAACATAGCCTTGGCCTCTTGTGTTTTGGTTTTGGTTGATTGAGATTTGTCATGTTGGTTTTGATTTATAAAAGGG
>BJCO01642387.1:0-16095 GCA_018326465.1 Flaveria floridana | reverse complement strand
AACAACTAATAATATAATTAGATATAACATTATATAATCAACAACCATATAAAGAAGAGATTCTCATTAGATTGATTGAACATTACATATGTGTTACAAGATAGAAGTCTATTACATTTGAGCTCACTAGACTAGAACTGGGGACACGTGTACCAACAATATCCTCTTTGATCAACTATTTTATTAAACAAACTAGGTAATATACATGCACGAACTAGCCTAATTACTAGGTTTAATGGAATTAGAAACTTATAATGTGATATCCTACCTCGTGTCAGCAATAAAGAAGCGATGCACTTGAAGCAACATTAAAAAATTTTTTTCCTTTCGATCGAAGAGAAGCAAAATATCCGTACAAAAAAACACCGCCTTTGTTTTTTTTAACCACTTTTATTATATCATTGAAAACACATCTTTGTTCATTGGTTAACGTGATGAAAAGATTGTGTAGTTCCTTTTGAAGGTTATTTCAATCACAATCTAGCTCCTCTGTAATAAAATGATTTTTTGAAGAAGCAACCAAATCCAAGTCAGGGTAAGGCATCGTACTCCAATTTCATAAGCTAGATTATTACGATTTAACATTTTCTCAATTTCGTATAGAGTCAAGTTTTTTAGTTGATCATCATGAAGATGTAAATCTGAAAACACCAAACATATATACAATTTAAAATTAGTTAAAGAAGAAAGTATAACATCAAGATATAGGTTATATCCGAGATATATTTATATTTAGAATTATTATATGTTATATAGTTAGAACTAATATAACTTATATCATACAAGTATATATGTATTTGATAAAATATAAGCTACAAAAGTAAATTATAAAAAATTACAATTAAAATAATAACAATTATTTATGACTTATACCCGGAACATTTAAACAAAAAACATCGTTGTGTATAAAGAACGTTATCTGATAAAATTTCCCATGTTTTATCCTTGACATATTCCAGCCTTGAAAGAGTATTAGACGTCAACATAATGGCAAAAAGAAGAACATATATAGTATCCGGAATTTGCATGACTTGTTTCTTGAATAGCTTCAATATATTTTGTATCATTGCCTAACAATCCAGTAGCATAACATGCTTCTAAAGGTGTTGAATTTACATCCACTTATCATGAGAATGTCATCAAAGATTTTGGACCTCTAACATTGTTTAAGAGAATCCTTAAAAAATAAGCTTCACCAAGACTAGGAGAAACGTAATGAATTCTACCAACTAAAAATCCAGTCTTCCTTGGTTTCCATATTTGCTGATCCAGTTTCCAAACAAACATAGTAGGAAAATCAACATATGTAAGTTTTCATGCATTTACATCTTCTTTTTTACACAATCCAAGATAAAAACATCATAGTTTCCACGGATGGCTTGTTCATTACATCGTCTATATAATCATCCGTACCATATACGATATTTTGCTGGTTTGGAAGATGTAAGGCAATCGAATCACAGAAGGATACCTGTAGTGGATATCAAAACAAAATTTACACCATGATAGCTCACAGACAGACAAATATCTACAATCATAATACTTTTATACCTCATCGATCGGTGGATAATGATCCTCTTCTGTGTTACCTTCTACAACGGAAACAATAATCATATCAGGACCTTTGTTGATATATTTAAAGAAATATTTAATAGATCCGACCTGATTACACCACTCAACATTAATATGGGCCTGATATCTTCTTAAAAGGGTTTTGTTGTAAGAAGCAACACTTCTGTTATCTAAATTAATACCGGAGTTTTAAAAATCTTTGATATAGAGGAAATCCATTAAAATCAATAGACGTATGACCATAGAATTTTTTAGGAAAATTCTTTGAACAACTTTATCAAGCATACATGGACAATTGATGTTTTGACTACCACATGGACCATGGATCATAATATCACTAACAAGTGTATACAACTCTTTATCTTCATTTTTATCTAGAATTTTAGCAGAAATAAGTGGATTAATTTGTTCAACTACTAGAAACTTGTTTTCAGGAGCCATGAACAATTTGTGCGACAGTCCATGCTTTTAAAACTATATGGTATAAACAACTACAAAAACATATAACAAATTATAAAATATTAGTTTTTAGTTAAAGTTATTATTTTAGTAATTAATGAATAATATAAGGGAGACATGCCTGTTGAAAATTATATATTATCTTCATACAATTTAAATTATATATAAATATGTAGGAACATACCTGCTAAAACTTTTCCACGTATTGATTTGTCCTTTAAGTCTTTAATCAAAGAATCTGGTTTGATTTTAAACAACCAATAGAGGATATCTAGTCTACCTTCAGGGTTAATGGTTTTGATTTAAGAAAACTCTTTACTTCAGGCCATTTGGGATTACATGTGAAAGTTATAAAAAATCAAGATATCCGAACTACTTTCAGAGAGACATAGCATCCAAATAATTTTGCATCATGAAACACTGGTAAAGGACAAAGGTAATATGACATGCTTTTTGGTGTTAGAGATGTCTGTAATACCATGATTACGTAAATTATTTAAATGCTCAAAAGATTCGGATCTTAGGATCTTTTGTTGATGACATATGTAAATCAATCTCTCTATTCAATCATGGTGTACACATCGACTAAGAACTATTGAAAAAGGCGGCGAGTATGCAGAATTAATGATAACACGTCGATCCTTTCTTGAATCATGTAAGTGAAGAACTCCCTCATAGACTTATATTCTCGTTTCATTGATGTTGAAGGAGGATCACCCCTATGAGGGATACCAACCCTATAAGAATCTTTACCATAAGGAAACAACAACAAATACTGAAGGACAAGATAAGAAGGATGTAACTCGCTAATTCATTTTAGATTTCCATCTTTAGTAACAATAATATCTCTATTATCTACTGTATCCCCAATGTCACCAATAATTAAAGCAACCAATTCAGAAGCAGTTGGTAAGTTATATGTCCGACCGTCTTTTTGTCTTCTTCCAGTAAGGTGTAACTTTAAGTTCAAATGAGGGTTTAACAATCTCTTTAACATTTAATAAGTTTTGACCAACACATTCTTCGAATCTAACAATCTCTTACCATTCTATAATTTGAGCGTCAATATGTTTAGAGCTTGATGTGGAACTTTTTTTGTATCACTGAACACAATAGAAAAATAAAAGTTTGTTTTAAGTTTTGGGTTTATTTATTGTTAAAAATAGTTTGGCAAAATATACATACCCAAAGACGCCTTGTCTGTTAGAAAGTTCGTTCTTCGTATCATATATACACAATTGAGAGAACTTTGGCTTCAGGGGTTGAACCAAGAGGCTCGGGAAATCAAATCAAGATGAAGATCAAGATGAAGATCAACATCAAAGTCCACGCGAGAACCTAAGTTACCGCGAGAAAACTGCTTCTCACGCGACAACTACTAGTCACGCGAGAACTAATGGTTTCACGCAAGAAGCTATAAATAGAAGTTTAGTCTTTGTAAAGTTTAGTTTTAGAGTCAGAGAGATTTTGTTATTTCCTGATTTCATAGGTACTGTAATCCTTACAAATCAGAGAGCAATAAACTTTGAATTATTTACATTCTTGTTCATGTGCTTATGATTCTTGTTCATGTGCTTATGATTCTTCTTCATCATTATTCCGTGAGCGATTATATTCCGCGTTCTCCTCATGAGATTGATTTCGTATTGGTGTTGATCCTTACAATTGGTATCAGAACCTTGTTGCTCTAGATCGATTGATTGAAGATTGAAGAAGTGTTTTGAAGAGTTCGTGAGCATTGAATTCATTGTTATTCGAAGTGTTTTGCTTGATTTCTATTGAGATTGATCATTTTAATGGCAATGAAGCTGCTAAACTTGGTGTTCATTTATTTGATGACATTTTGAGATTAAAACGAGATTAATTAAACAATTAGAGACTGTTAGGATCTAATTGAACCTAAATCACTAATTGAACACTTAATTAATCAAATTTTAATCAAACTGGTGAAAGATTGAGCCGAAAACCTTCGAAAAAAAAGAGAACTGTTTGGGTGAAAACTTGGTGATTCCACGCGAAAAGTTACATTTCACACAAGAAGTTGAAGATTTCGCAAGAGTTGGTTAAAAGTTTGTTACAACAGAATCAATATGCACGATAAGTTTCTGTTTTTGAAAAATTCAGTTACAAAAGTATTTGCGCGAGAACTTTGCATTATTCACGCAAGAACTTTGATGATTTCGCGCGAGAAGTTGACTATTCGCACGAGAACTTTAAGTTTGAAGATTTTTAAAGAATTCGGTTTCTGAGTTTGAGAAAATGGCTAATCTGAAGCACATCACTGCTACTTTGAATCTCAGTAATGAGATTGGTACTAGCACTAAGCCACCTCGTCTGGTCAGTGAAGAAGACTACCTAGACTGGTCGTATAGGTTTGAGAATCGTGTCATCTACACTGAACCCTAGATGATGAGATCTAACAAGCAAAGTCTATACATTCCAGTATACAAGAATGATAAAGGTGATTTGGTTCCTAAACCTACGCATTTATGGGATGAGGATGATATGAAAAAGAAGGAGCTTGATGACAAAGCTTATGCTGCTATCACTAGGCATTTACTACTAAGATAGCACAAAAGTTTAAAGACTTTACAAAGGCTAAGGATCTATGGGATATAATGGAAGAACAAATCATGGGCATCAAAGAAATGAGAAAGAGAAGAAAGGATATGCACAACCAAGAGTTCAATATGTTTAATCATATTCTTGGGGAAACTTTGGAGGCTTGGATGTCTAGATTTGTGAAGTTGATCACTAAGATGAAAAAGTGCATGAATTATCTTGGAGAATATAGTTGAAAGGATCTCAGATCTAGTTTGATCAATTAGATTAGGATTTGCAGCGGAATAGTAGAAGAATTAGATGAAATTAAGCAAGAACACAAATGATATTTCAATGGAACAGTATGGTTATAGAGAGAGAAAGTATTTCTGCAAAAAGGTATATTTTCATTCAACACACGCTTCGGCATGTTACAATTAGGTCATCTTTCCTTTTATAGGAAAGGATGACGCCAGCTGATGTCACTTGATAGTGACATCTAACCGTTATTACAACAACTACTGAAAGTAAACATAACTACTGAAGATGTCTTACAACGGCTGACATCTTCTTACAAAAAGCTAAGTGTAAACTACACTATAACTACTGAAACTATAACTACTGAGGCTACAACGTCTGAAGAACAGGCTCTTCAGACGTTTTACATTAAGTAAACTACTGAAAGAAAACTACTGAAACTATAAAAAGAAAACTACTGAAATAAAACCATCACAACTACTGAAGATTACAACTTCAGCTGTTGTGACAACCTCTGAAGACTTGATCTTCAGACTTTGTCTTCAGTAGAAGTCTTCAGACTTTGTATTCAGTACTTGTACTTCAGATGTTGTCTTCACTACTTGAACTTCAGATGTTGTCTTCAGTACTTGTACTTTAGATGTTGTCTTCAGTACTTGTACTTTAGATGTTGTCTTCAGTACATGTCTTCAGTTCATGTCTTCAGCTGATGTCTTCAACTGATGAAGACTTCTTCAGTACTTATGATGTCTGTGGGACTTAAAGGTTTTTCTGATCTGACTCATTGGTTCTTTTGGTCCAACACTCGAGGTATGTTTTGCATGATTTGATCTAACTTTCCCAGAAATTCTTTCTTTCCACTTTCCCTAATTCAACTTATGGTGCATACACACTAACTATTGCCACTACTTCATCCCCTATTACTATTCTTAAAAGCATAAGTCTATCATCATATCTTCTCACCTCCACTACATTATCTTAAATTTCTTTAGAAACTAGGAAACCTACCTATTTTTTGTTCCATCTGATCCTGAATACCATAGTTTATGCCCACTGCACTCGGTCGCTCTCCTATCCTGCCATCTAGTCTCCTGAAGACATGCTATATATACCCTACGTCTCTTCAGCACGTCTATTAACTCTAATAACTAACTAGCTAACGATCCTACATTCCACGATGCCGATCGTAATCTATAACCCTTTTTTCTCTAGTTGCATTTCTCGTCACCGAACATGATCTCGGGGCAGCATAACCACTCCTCCTATCTATTTTACCACACTAACCCACCCTAACAAATACAAAGTAACCATACAAAGCCCACAAATACAACAAATACTCACGGATAACACCTTAAAATTGAACCAAATAATAAGGTAAAATTTGGATATAGTGTCAATAAAGAAGAATGAAAAATTACAAACACTTGAGTAGTATAGGTTATGGTCTAGCACTTACCATGAACCACAGAGAAAACTTAAGAGTAGGAATACTTACAGTGTGTGTTGGTGTGTATGCTAGAAAAAAAACCATAACTTGGCGAAAATTTGTAACAGGCATGTGTGCCGGCTATGACGGCGCGTGTGCCTACTGCGGTTTGTTCGAGTAGCCACATAAACCCAAATAAATACCCAAATCTCCCACTAATTAACTACACACATTCAACACAATCAAACACCACTAATAGCAACAAAAAATCAAACCGCTCACAAATCAACCAGTGGAAAAGCCCGAAGAAAGCAACTAGCGACAAAAGCCTCCTGGAAATCAGCTCCGGTGATCGGAGGAGTGAAGAAGCCCCACAGACTCTTGCCAAGTACAGTGGCGTTGGGGGACATCTGAAAGTACCAGAAGAGTACGGAGTTGTTGATCCAAAAGCTTCTGTTTTAGAGGCTGGTGAGAGTGATCGCACAGTCAAACAAGAAGCAAGAGGGAACTACCCTAGCTTTCCAACAAGAAGCAAGATGGATCCGCCCTAGCTTACCAACAAGAAACAAGATGGAGTTGTTGATTGACCTGCAAATATGACTACCAATAGTGGTCTCGAGGTTAGGTTTGGCCGATGGTGGTTCTGATGGTAGCCAATGGTGTCCGGTGGTGGTAGTGACGGTGTCAATGATGTCTCTTAAGACTTCGAAAACCTAGGGCTAAAATTCTTAAAAGTTCAAAACAAACATAAAATTATTTGATTGATAACCTTGAATCAAAACAATGGAAGTGAAATTAACCCTAGATTTCTCATCAAATATGATGAAGAAAAACGACAATGAATCGAATATGATAAACAATAGTTCTTCTTCCCCTGTAGTCGGCTATGCTAAAAAAACAAAGAAAATGAGACTTGAGAGAGAAGAAGATGTTAAGATCAGGTGCATAAATAATTTGATTTTACTGAAATGGGATTTTAAGGTTTGTAATGGCAGGGCGATTCACAGATTTGGCGGTACAACGGGGAACCTCCACCTTTGTGAACCAATCCTCTTTATCCATCTCTATAATGTCTCTTTTAGCAGAACTCCTCTGAGTACGTATGTTATTGGTCTCTCTTCCACTTTATAGAATTTTGGCTCAGAATCATAGTCCACAAGTTGTGCTTCACCCTCTTCCTCTTCATCTATTAAGTTGAGCTCTATATTTCACTTTTCACCACTACTCTCTCCACCCTGATCACTTTATTTCCAGTAAGACCAATATCGATATACAGCCCTAAATCTATGAAACTAGCATCTATCACCTTATCAACATTTCCTCTAACGTTTCCTTCACTACTTCCTCCCACATCACCATCTCTACTAGTTTTCTCAGCTTCAATAGTTTCGACACCAACATCACCTTCACCCACTCCAGATCCACCAACACCACTACCACAAGCTCCAGATGAATTATGAATGAATGTATACTGAGATTTGTCAGTCATATCCTGAATTTCCTGATCTGTTGGTACATTAGCAACACCAACTCTTCTTCTTAACTCACTTACTTCTTCCAGCAATGTTATAATAAAATATTCTTGGTTTAGCATCATCTTCTTCATTTCGTCCATCTCCCTTTCCCTCAGCTTCTCTCTCTCTTTGGAGTTTACAAGTTTAGTCTTGATTATGCTTAGTTCGTTTGATAAAGATGTGTTAACATTCGTGATTACATCGTCAACAAGTTCTGATCTAATGTCCTTTTTTTGTCCCCCAGTTTCTCTTGTAGGCCAAGTCTCTAGAATTACTGGCTACTTGCTTTTACTTCTATTTTCCTGTGTAGGAGAATCAGCTCTAACATGGGAAGATGACTTCTCTCCACCCTTTTCTTCCTTTTTTTCCTTTTCTTCCTCATCTCTTCCTCCATTTCATCTAGTTGCTCCTCAAATGTCATCTCAGTTTCTTTTATGTATTTTTACCTTTTCTTTCTCCTCTACATTTCCTCCACTTGCTGCTACTCTCTGTTCCTCCAAAGGGATCAAGGTCATAATGTTGTTCCATCTCTCGCAAGTATACATATTCTCTACTAAGTATGTAATTTTTCAAGAAAAATCATGCTTAAAGGCAGCACAATCAGCAAATATTCTCAGGTTTATAGGGGTCAACTTCAGCTCATCTCCAAGTTTTGGTAAGTTTGTCTTCAAATAATCAATAATGATCTTAATGAATCGTGGGTGTAAAATCCACTTATATTTCTTTACAGCCATGATGTTCTCCAACAGATAGTCATGAATAGTGTAGGCAATGTTTGCCTTTTCTCCTCTACAGAATATGATCATGGCTGTGGACTACTTCAGATTCAGACCATCAGATCCGCCCTTTCTATGATATAAGCAACTGATGAAAATGTGCACAATGAACCTCCATTCCTTCGATATATACGTCTTCTTAATCTCCTTTCTTTTCTTAAAATCAGTTCCCTCGTATCCAATTTCCTTGAATGCTACAATAACTTCAAAATCAGATATCTCTACATTCTCACCCATATTGCCTTCCAGTATCATAGCCTTAGCCACCGTCTCAACTTAGACCTCAATTAGCTCCCCCTTAATAGATGATTTGATGATCTTTTCTTTGGAATCATAATCAGCAGTTCTCAAGAAAGTCTTTAATCTGTCTTTCATCTAGTACAAGAGAGTTAGAGATTGTTAGTTCAACATATTAACAAATATCACTTTTAAACTGGAAGAGACTTTGGGAAAGTGTGGGTCTCGAAGCTCCTTAGAAAATGAATTATTAATTAGTTAATAATTTTTTATTTTGTTGAAACTCAAAAAATATTAAACGTCTACAGACAAACACCAGAATTTGCTTTAAAAAGGTATTAGACCCAACAGGTTGATCTATACATAAAATTGAGTTTTATCAAAAGTTTTTGTGAAATGATTGGCCTTTTGACTTTTGGTGTCTATGGGAATAATATCTATAAACCCCATCACTTGTGAATCTTAAATTGTAAGGATTCTTATTTCAATGTGCTTGGTGCGGGTATGATGGGATTTTTGGCAATTCCAACAGCCACTTCATTAACGCAGAATAGCGGTGTGTGAAGAAAGTCAATCCCGTAATCCATCATTTGATGTTGAATACATAGCACTTGATAATAACAACTTGAAGCAGCAATATACTCAACCTCCCTTGTAGACAGTGAAAGTATGGTCTGCTTTTTGCTTTGCCATTAAACAAGACAATCCCTAGTATATTAACATCCACCCGTAACTGAATTTGTATCAACCATAAAACCTCCATCATCACTATCAAAGTATGCATGAAGATCAATATTTCATCCCTTTATGTAGCGTAAAGTTTGTTTAACAACTTTCACATGAGATTCCTTTGGATCAGCTTGATATCGAGCGCAATAACACACATCGAATGTAATATCCGGACAAATCGTGGTGAGATACATTAGTGATCGATCATTGAGCGATAACGATGAGCATCGACTGGCTTTCAATTGTCATCAGGAGCTAAGGAGGTTTGTGTAGAAAGTGGAGTAAGTTCCGAAGAGGCATCATCCATGTTGTACTTCGATATGATTTCGAGAATGTATTTCTGTTGATGGATAAGAATTCCATCAGGCTTTTATTTGACTTATAATCCTAAGAAGAAATATATCTCCCGCATCATGCTCATTTCAAAGCATTCTTTCATCACTTCTTCAAAATCTCTACACAACTTCTCATTTGTTGATCCGAAGATGATGTCATCATAAACTTACACAATAAGCACATCTTCATTAACCACTTTCTTAAACAAAGTCATGTCTACAGTTCATCGTGTGAAACCTTTATGAGAAGATATTTTGTTAGGGTTTCGTACCAGATTCTAGGAGCTTGATGTAATCCATAGAAGAATTTATCCAATTTGTAGACTTTCCTTGGAAAATCTGGGTCTTTGAAACCAAGTGGTTGACAAACAAAGATATCTTCATCAATTTCTCTATACAAGAATGCACACTTTACATCCATGTAGAAGACTTTGAAGTTTTTGCGAGCTGCATGAGCGATAAAGATACCAATGGCTTCAATCCGAGACATAGGGGCAAGCACCTTAGCGTAGTCAATCCCTTCCACTTAAGCAAATCCTTGAATAACCACTCTTGATTTGTTTCTTATCACTACCCAACGATTATCTGGTATGTTCTTGAATATCCACTTTGTAAAAATCAGATACTTACTTGGAGGAAGATCAACTAATCCCCACACCTTCAATTTTCTAAACTGTTGGAGCTCTAATTGCGTTTACTCTACCCAGCTTGGGTCTTGAAGTACCATGGTGACATTTTTAGGAATAATTTGAAATAGAAAACAAGAAAAGAGACATTCATTGATTAGCCCAGATTGGCTTCGAGTCCTGACACCGTCATATACTGATCCAATGACACACTCATGTGGGTGGTCTTTTAGGGTTTTGAAGTTATTGTTTTGAAGTTAGTGTTTAGGGTTGAGGGTTGTAATGATGCTGATTGTGCAATGGATGAAGGTAAGGTGGATGGTTAGTTAGAAAAAGCATTTTGTAACAATTGTGATTTTGTTGAATGGATTTGATATTGAGGTTCTGGTTGAGGATGTTGTTGAGGTTGAGGTTGTGGAATCGGTTGTGGTTGAGGTTGTGGTTCTGGTTATGGTTGAGCGGGAATAAAGAATTGACCACTTGATGAAGGAATGTCATCATAAGGAAAAGATGATAGATTGAAATAGTTGAAACCATCTTTGAATCGTAGAACCATTCCGGATCAGCACCAACATTGGAAACATTTGACTCCTGCCAATCAACATAGAAAGATTCTTGCACAATTCTTATCCGTTAGTTGTACACTCTATAAGCCTTTTGAGTTGAAGAATATCCGACAAGGTATCATTCATCAGACACTACTCCAAACTTTGAACTTTGAGCATGAATATTCAACAACATGCATGAGAAGCCAAAAGGACGAAAGAAGTCAATAAACAATTTTCGCTTGTGAAATAATTCATATGGAGTATTCATATTGTTTTTCATGATTAGGAATTTGTTTAGAACATAGGTGGCATAGTTGACTGCTTCTCCCTAGAAAATAATTGGAAGTTTAGATACTATAAGCATAGTCATGGCTACTTTAATGAGAGTGCTATTCTTTCTTTTAGAGAAACCGTTCTACTAAGGTGTTCTTGCAGCGCTAAATTGTCTAAGAATCCCTTTGCTTGCATAGAATGAGTCAAAGATCTGTTTCTAAACATTGTTCCATTGTCACTTCTTATCGCCATAAGCTTGTTGTTGCTAATGTTTTTTATAGTCATAAGCAGCTTCTACAAAACCTCTGCTGTCTCCCCATTATGTTTTTGTAAACCTGACGCAGGAGTATCTGGAAAAATCATCTGTTACAGTAAGACAGTAAGATTTCTTAACAACACTTTTCATACTTATTGGACCGAATAAATCAGAATGTAAGAACTCAAGAGGATTAGAAATGGAGTTTTCCAGTTTAAGCTTATGTGATTTCTTGTGTTGTTTTCCTTTAGCACAAGACATGCACTTTTCAATTACAGAAAATTCTTTTGTGGTAATGTGCTGATAAGAATATTTTTAACCAATTTGTTAATATTTTTAAAATTCACATGGCCTAAACGTCTATGCCACAAAAAGGACTCAGAAGGGGAATCTTTTGACAGGAAACAAGTCATGGTGGAGGTTGATTCTTTGCAGTTCATATCGAGTAGATATGTGTCATTTTTCTTCAGGGCTCGCATAATCACCAAATCATTTGGAACTGAAAATTTAGGCTTAAGAAACAAACCTTCATTAGACTTAAAAAGCACATAAATATTCTTATCAAAGATTTATGATACGCTTAGGAGATTGAATGCCAATTCAGGCACAAAATTTACTTTCTCCAAGGTTAAAGAACCATTTAATACCTCACCTTGACCTATCATTTGACCTCCTTTCGTATCACCTGCAAAAAAAACATATCCTCCATTTATTATTGGATAGTTAATAAGAAGGTGCTTCAATCCGGTCATATGCTTGGAGCATCCACTATCAACGTGCCAATTGTCGTTCATTGTCCTTCTTGAATGATCCTGACATATTGATTAGAGAAAATCATTTAGCCAGTGGGACCCAAACCTTAACCAGGTTAGTTCTTTGTGGAGATGAATTTTTACAAAAGAAACTGTCAATAAAATCTTTTATTCTATATCCTAAAGATTTGTTATCTACACTCCTATTTACAACATTTGAGCAGTGCTTAACGACATGATCATCCTTACCATATTTAAGACAATGAGATTTGAGAAAATTTCTTTTGTCCTTTTGGATTGGAACATGATATATGATAATCTCTTCCTTACATTCAAACATAAGGGAATCGCAATCACTGTAACTGATATGCACTTCCTTTGATTTGTTTTCTGAGTCCATTGGTCTTTCATGATTTATAGATTCTTTTATCTCTTGAACTTTACAATCATGTAAGGGTATTGTTTCATTTGGATTAGAAATTCGAATTGAAGTGAAAGTGGGGATGTGGGGAGGGACGAATTTTTCAAAACAATTTAATTTGAAAGAAGTTTCATCGCCTTTACTAATAACACAGAGTTATTCATAAAGATTTGAAACATGAACTCCATTAGATTTAGACATTCTGGAATGAAAACAACTTGAAGATAAACTAATCAAGCTACAATATATACTACAGGAACTATTGACTACAAAAGACTTTATAAAATTAGAAGAACAAAACCTATAACTTTCAAGACCTCTACTTCCTCCATAATTATAGTCTTCCTGAACCTTTTTAAGATTCATCCCTTCTAAACCTGTAAACAAATTATAAGTATATTTTTCAATTAAATCATTTGTAAGGTGAGGTGTAGGCATTGGAGAATAGCAAAAGGTGCTAGGAGGTTGACAAACATAGGTGGTTTCACCACAACCCAACCATGTTTTAATTCTAGCTCCCCTTTATTTGCTATAGAGTTCCTCTTGCTTCATCTAATAAATCTTCCATTTATCAAGCTTTTTTTAAGTTTAATAGTCTCAAATTCAGCCAAAGTTACTCTTTCAGTTAGAGTATTAACTTCCATATATCACTCAAAAATAGTTATTCTTAAGTGATCTTTTCTTTTAAAGCTTCATTTAATTTAACAAAATTTTTTGCTTCATTATTTTTGAGTTTCTTATTTATTCTTTTTAGTTCACCTTCATTTTAAATTAATAGTTTGTTTATGTTGGATCATATGAGGTTGGTGCAACTAAAACAACACATAGAAGAATTTTAAAGTACAATTGAAGAAGTCCTCTGAAGCTAAAACAATTTTTCTGAAGATAAGTTGAAGATCTTCTGAAGCTTAAAGTATGAAGGCTTTCAAATGAAAAATAAGTATTCCAAGACTAACTAGTTTTCATACCGAAGTATATTAAGAACTTCCTGAAGGACCGGTTAAGTGAGGTCAATACAATCAGTCTCACAACAAGGAGAGTGTGAGAAAACTTATGTTAGTACTTCTTAAAGATTAACATGTTGCCTTTATTTGTCTTTGTATTTTAATTTTTGCAATAGTATAGGGACTTATTTGTAAATATGTGTTTCTTTGATTAGTATAAATAGGATTATATGTATTTTGTGCAGGTAGACGTTTGAACTTTCTCAATTGTACATTGTAATCCTTTGCAACTATCAATAGAAACTGCTATGAATTTTTTTATCTGTTGATTACTTTGTTCATATAATTGTTAATTTCTTAATTACAAACACATAATAGATCCATTTGAACATATCAAATGGTATAAACTGGGGCTACTGACTCTGCAGTTGTACACTTTTCATACTCTTCATGTATATGAGTCACATCATGTCATATCTAATTCTACCCTAATCAATCCAAGAATTGAAGAAGTGAGTTGATTCATTTGTCAAAAACACTCATTGTCTGTCCTTGGATCTTGTGTCTCCTTTGCTGTGAAATCACTTACCTGGAACATACTTGATTAGGATTTAATCATTGTCTATGACTATTCACACTTTATATTATTTTAATCTGCTGATCTTCGCTGATATGATCTCACTGCAGACATTGATTCTATTGTAAATATTAGATTTTTATTTTGTTTTACTTTTGATTTTCTGCATACACTTCTCATACTCTTCATTTATCTGAGTCACAGTCAAGCCATCCAGGAATACTCTGTTATATTTCATTCTTACCCAAAAATTATATCTGTCTTCAAAATCAATTGGTATCTCCTCTTGAGTTGTTTCCACTGGTGTGAAGTTCTGTTCAAAGTTAGCTTTATCAATGTCTTCATCTTCAAGAACTTCATCATACCAGTCTTTATCAAACTCATATTGAATATCATGCAATGCTTCTATAGTCTCTTGCACAAATTTCTCTCCTTCCTCCTGAATTTCAGAAATCTTTTGGATTTTAGATGAAGTCTCAGGTAGAACTGATTCATCTACTTCATCTAACTTTCTTTTAACCTTGTCTACGTTAGGAGTTTTCTCAATGTTGATTGGATTCATTTTGGACACAATCTCAATCTCAGGTGAATCAAGCTTTTAAGTTTCTTTTAATTTAGCTAACTCCTCTTTCATTATTTCATTTTCTTTAGTTAGCTTTTTGAAT
The DNA here is from genome assembly GCA_018326465.1 of Flaveria floridana. Taxonomy (NCBI): domain Eukaryota; kingdom Viridiplantae; phylum Streptophyta; class Magnoliopsida; order Asterales; family Asteraceae; genus Flaveria; species Flaveria floridana. The sequence continues at coordinate 1,186 of BJCO01642387.1, read as the reverse complement.
TTTTCTACCATTACATCACAATCTCTTATCATCACCTTAAAAGTTTTCATGATTTCATTTTTATCTTTCACCAAAGTAGCCATCTCAGCATTCTTCATTTGAATAACTTCTTTGAGTTTCAAATTTTCTTCTTTCAAATCAACTATTTCATTTTCTTGATCCATATTGATTTCTTTTAACTTTTCCAACTCATCAACATCAATAATTGAAAGGATCTCAGATCTAGTTTGATCAATTAGGTTATGATTTACAGCGGAATAGTGTTAGAATTAGACGAAATTTAAGCAAGAACAAGATGAATATTCAATCAAACAGTAACGGTTATAGAAAGAGAAAGTTTTCTGCAGAAGAGAATGTTTTCATTCATTCATATGCTTTGGCACTCATACAATTAGGTCAACTTTCCTTTTATAGGAAAAGATGACGTCAGCAGATGTCTCCTCATAGTGACATTTAACCGATTACACAAACAACTGAAAATAACTAAAACTACTGAAGATGTCCATAACAACTGATGACATCTTCTTACAATAAAAGCTTAAATGTTAACTAATTCTACAACTACTGAAACTACAACATCTGAAGAGTAAGTTCTTCAGACGTTTTACATCTACTAAACTACTGATTACAATCTACTGAAAATATAAAGACAACTACTGAAAGTAAACCATCATACAACTGAAGAGTACTTCTTCAGCTGTTGTGACAACCTATGAATACTTGGTCTTCAGACTTTGTCTTCAAACTCTTTTTTCAGAGTTTGTCTTCAGACTTTGTCTTCAGACTTTGTCTTCATACTTTGTCTTCAGACTTTGTCTTCAGACTTTTGTCTTCAGACTTTTGTCTTCAGACTTTGTCTTCAGACTTTGTCTTCAGACTTTGTCTTCAGACTTTTGTCTTCAGCTGATATAGTCTTCTTCAGTTGTTATGATGTCTGTGGGACTTAAAGGTGGGACTTAAAGGTTTTTCTGATCTGGCTCATTGGTTCTTTTGGTCCAACAAACTCCCCCTGAACCAATGCAGCCAAAACCTTTAAGTTTATTGGTGTCCCACTTATTAGGCAAAAATATTGTCTTTTTCTTCTTGATCAGCTCAGAAGTGACCAATTTAAGCACAGGCCTGGGAAGAGGTTTTAGAAGATTTGATTGGCAAGGGATGGATGGGAACTCTGTCTTAGGGAATTGGA
>BJCO01642346.1:0-42501 GCA_018326465.1 Flaveria floridana | reverse complement strand
CCCCCCCCCCCCGGCCCCTTAAAAGCTTCGCCCCTGGCTTTGGAAAGTCTCAAACTTTTAAACCCATCTTATTAGTATATGATTGTACGTAATGGTTTGTTGCAAATGTCAGTAACAAATAGACTCATCTAAAGATGCATCAAATTGGAAATGCACAGCTAGAATCAGTTAAAATGAGGTAGATTGAGTTGGTTGCTACCTTGTCTCCGCTTTAAGCCGTTTAAAAGCCTAAAATCAGAAACATAAAAATAAAAAGACAAATTTAATTGTTATCAATAACGATATAATTCTGTAATTATATTTAACTTGTTATTTTTGTTTATATTGGGAGGAAAAGAAAAAGAAACTATCAACATTAAAAGGGAAAAGATAACCCCTTCCTATAGTATTCAAAATTACTATCAGATTTGGTTTGTTGATAAACTGATTATATATCAAGCAAAAGAATATAGTTGATCCTAATTACGGGCCAAAAGCACCCCCAATCTATCTGCTTACATGAACTAAAGTCTTTATTTTAGGGTCTCAAACTAAAATAACGGTAGATCATATAGATAGAGATTATACACATTGCATTAAGCTAATAGTCAATCACCTAATTAGACCATCTCTAGAGTTGATTGACGGATCGTCTCGAAAATGTTCGTCAATATTCACTTCCTTCAACATATGCGAGCCTGTTATACAAGTCATTACTCATCAAATAACCAACGTTGAACAAAAGAGATTTGAAAAAAAGTCTCATACCAGGATTCTATCAGGATATTTTTCTCAGATCCTTTAAGCAACAAAAAATAAAAACAGCTAATATGTTTAAACCTGAATGATCACGCTAAAATGATACTTCTTTTCTTGATCATTGATTCAAATCTTGTGTTTACAGAGCTTACAGAATTCATGTTTTTATGATATTTTTCATATTGGTGGCCTTTTACTTCAACCGTCAACACACACATACGTACATACATACATACAAAAGCAAGCCTCCTACACCACCTCAAATCCTTCGCACCTTCTCATATCATTGTGTAGGGTGACAACCGAAACTCTAACTCAAGGTTACAACGTGCCTTATACGTTGAAATACCGAGGAAACACTGTTCATTTAGTTGTAAAATTAACATATAGGAAATATTATTGAAAATAAGCATTACAGATATATAAATTTTTAGTACCGAAAAGCCCGCCATAGTGCGGAAAATCGGCTGTGTAGTGTTGTTAAAGTTTAACTCGTCGTCGCCGCCCTTCAGCTCCAACTCGCCGTCGCCGCCCTTCAGCTCCAACTCACCGCCGCTCCAACTCGGTTTCGATTTAGGGTTTCGGTGGAGAATTGACCCCACCCGAGCTTCCGTTGAGCGATGAACCGACCGGTGGCGAATTGACCCCACCAGTATGTGTGGTGGTGGCGTGCGGTGGTGGTCGGCGACGTGCGGTGGTGGTTCAGATCTGTGTGGTGGTGGCGTGCGGTGGTAGTCGGCGACGTGCGGTGGTGGTAGGGCGACGTGCGGTGGTGGTCGACCACCGTCGCTCTCTGAATCGGTGGTGATGTCGCCGGAGATGAGGAACTCCGGCGAGGGTGGTGGTGAGGGCGGCGAGGGCGGCAACAGGGGAATGGGGGAGAGTGTATGAATTTTGGGTTTTTTAAGAGAATTTGGGTTTATATTGTCTATAAAATTTATACCAAACACATTTATTGGTTCAGATCTTTTACTGGTTCAGACTTTTTACTGGTTCAGACCCTCTTATTCATTCAGCACTTATTCAATCCGATGTTGCCAAACAACTCCTAAGAGATTTGACTTTTCATATGTTAACAATGACGTATTACACACAAATAAGAGTCAGGTTCATTTTAAGAATTTGACTTTTTAAAGTTTAAGAGATTTGAATTCTCACATGTTAACAAGATCCCGTATCCAAATCTGATTATTTCAAACCGATCTGCACCCAAACCCGGTTAATCCCGTATTCGAAAAACTTGTAACCAATTAAACCAAAAATCGACTAAACCGATTGTTATTTGGGTCGGGTTTTGGTTAGATTATCAAACATAAAAAAAATACGTGAATAACCCAAATCGAAATAAACTAATTGTTATAATGAAAACTAATAGCTTGCACTTAGTAATGATCATCCTAGAAAAATAAAACATAATGTAAAAAATAATAATAGAAATAAAAGGGCATACAAGTTTAATTATAGTTTCATGTTCAATACACCTATTTGTTTAAAACTAAATCTGAAATAATTGTATTGTTTGTATTCGTCAGTGAAAGAATATTTTCATTCCAAGTGTTTTTTTTAATGCTAAAGTTGTTTTACCCGAAGCCCGACCCAATTATACTCGAAACCGATCTACTTGAATGTTATTTAGACCATTTTTAGATAAATTTACATACATGAAAACCAATTATCCAAACCGATCTACCTAAAACCGATTAAATTACCCGAACAACAACCCTAAAGTAGAGGGTTTTAGAAAGGGTCGTCGTGGACCACATAATAATATGTGGTTGTACCTTCAAGCTATAACATTTACTTAAAGCTTCAAAAGTTATATAGTACTATTCATTTTCATTCGCTTTTAATAATAAAGTAATTATAGGAATTTTCTTTTGTAAAACAATGTTTTCAAGATTGCATAGACCGGTTGAACGCGACACCAGTACCATTAACAATCCATTAACGGTATTTGAGTCGTTTTTTTAATGAATCGGTCGGTTTTGAGGTTGGACCGGCCACTGAATACGAGTAGAATACAACAAAGCTCTACAAGTTACAAACTCAAAACTAAGAACAAACTATTACATACCTGTTTAAACTATTTGTAAAATTATCAAAAATAACTTTAAGAAACATATGTTAAAGAACTCTAATTGTAAATATATGTCACCAACTAGCAAATTTAGTTACAAATACTAAAATTATTATTTACTCAAGTATTGTTATTTTAATTAATTGTGGTATTATGATTATATTTATCATTATCGGAATTACATTTTGAAGATTTTAGATAATATGTCATTAAGTAACAAATTAAATCATAAATACTAAAATTACTAAATACTCAAAATACCCCTAAAAGTATTATTATTATTATTATTATTATTATTATTATTATTATTATTATTATTATTATTATTATTATTATTATTATTATTATTATTAAAATGGTAAATAATCATGTACTTAAATTTTAAATAAGATAATATTTAATTTAAATAGTATTTAGTTATAGAATATATACATTAAATATTAATTTAAGTATTATAAATAAGTATATATTTAATGTACTGAATTACATAATCTTATATTGTTAAATAATATGAATTAAATAAACTTTCCTTGGACATCCAAACATAAAACACAATGAACACACTTAAGTTGTATGTTGTCAAATGACTTTCTATATAGTCAGTATTTTGGTTTTTGAAGTTATTATCTGTGACTTTTTAAGAAACAAGCAAGGAAAGATCATTCAATGCTTCATTCACAAGTTCATAAGCATCCATTTGATCAATAAAGTATGCAAAAATGGATTCTCATCAAGCGTCACATAACGTGTAACATCAATCTCTCGTTATTCCCAACATTATCCCGGCCTATAGGAAGTAGGCAAAACTGTGCTCCCGACACGCTGACTGGTGCAGTAACAACTTAAGACTTTGCCATGTGACGAATCAAGTCAACCACACGGTTGCTGCAAATACACAAACCGTCATGAGTTCATCACAATGATTTGAAGGTACTAGGTGTGATTATGTATTGTTAGAAAGCGTACCTGTAACCCCATTCGTTGTCATACCATGAGACAACCTTAACGAAGTTGTTGTTCAATGCAATGCCAGCTTTCGCATCGAAAATGCTAGACCTGTTAAAGTAACAGTTAATGACACTTTGACAACTTTCAACCAGTTTAACCCGTTTCATTTTTACCCAAGTTTTTAAACCTATCCAATTCGACCCGTTAGAGTCAATACATAGTACAAATAAACCAGCTTTTATGTAATTGAAACTGTCACGTAATAAAACAAACTTATAACAAACAATGACTTTACCTGCAGTCACCGATAAAATCTGTGGACACAACATCATCCTCAGTGAAACCTAGGATCCCCTTCATGCTTCCCTCGGATTCAGCCCTAAACGACACAGAAACACGTAAAGCGGATTAGCATAATCAAATTATGTGTTTCACATAACGAGAAATAGACTCTGCAGACGTCTGAATCCCATTTAATTCGGGTCAAATCTATCTTGGCAGTTAAGAAAATAGATATGTAGTGTCTGTACTTAATAGCAGCCTTGATATCATCATATGAAGCGGGCTTCTCGAGCCTTGCAGTAAGATCAACCACTGAAACATCAACAGTAGGTACACGAAACGCCATCCCTGTAAGTTTCCCATTCAGTGCAGGCAAGACTTTTCCAACAGCCTTCAATAACACAATCAATCACGTACACTTGTTAAATATCAAATCTTTATCCCACAAGTTACAATCTTTTTACCAAATAGACTTGAAATACTACCTTTGCAGCTCCAGTACTGCTGGGAATGATATTAAAAGATGCAGCTCTTCCACCCCTCCAGTCCTTCATTGACGGCCCATCAACAGTCTTTTGAGTTGCTGAACGATATAGAAGACGAGTTAATCAACAATCAACGTGCGCGTTAAATAAAACCACATGACATTGTGACATTGTGTGAAACCTGTTATGGAATGAACTGTGGTCATAAGTCCCTCAACAATTCCAAATTTGTCATGAATAACCTGTATATAAGTAACAAGAAGATCAGAGGCCATTGTTATATGGATAATGAAACCTTAAATATAATTAGCATATCACTGGTGGAAAAGGCAACCTTGGCCAGTGGAGCAAGGCAGTTAGTTGTGCAGCTAGCGTTAGAGACGATTGTGATATCGGATGTGTACTCCTTCTCATTGACACCCATCACAAACATGGGAGCATTTGCACTTGGAGCTGAGATAACAACTTTCTTTGCACCTCCCTAATAACAATAACAAACAAACAAACATGTTATGAACAATTCAACAGAAAGTAGAAAGTAGGAGTTCGGGTTGAATGGATATACCCAAACATGACCCATATATTTATTCATATCAAAGTCATCAATGCTAACCCAAAAATTCACTTATAATCATAAAATCCAAACACTACCCGTGCAGCCTATTTATCTAAATGAGTCAAACGGACTGATCGGTTAAAATGAGTTGGCAGGCTAAAATGGGTTATAAGCAGGTCATCAACGGGTTAGCCGGTGGACCTTATAAAATATATTTTATTTTAACTTAAACAGGCTCACCCGTATGCGATCTGTTTAATTAAACAGATCTTTTCTGTCATGTAAGGAACTGACACACCTAATATATAACAAACAAACAAACCCAGTATATCCCACTCAAGAGCAGGGTCTGGGGAGGGTAGGTGTAGGCGAGTCTTTCCTCTATCTTGTTAGGTAGAGAGACCGCTTCCAAAGAGACCCCCGACTCGGTAGCAAAAGGCATACTGATAGCAGGACAACAAACCTAATATATACGAAATACAAATGCATACCTTCAAGTGGGCAGCAGCTTTGTCCTTATCGGTGAAAACTCCGGTCGATTCAACAACATATTCAGCTCCAGCTTCACCCCAAGGGATCTCCTCCGGATTCCTGTACAACAATTCAAAACCAATGAACCGCATAAAACCATTATTCGCCCGATAACTTTCAGGTCTATGATGCAGAAGCATACTTCATGCCAAAGACAGTAACCGGCTTATCTCCAAACAGAAGAGTCTTTGAATCCTTCACTTTGATGTCATGCTTCTTCCACTGGCCATGAACACTATCATACTTAAACATGTAAGTCTGCACAACACAAAAAGTAAAAAACCATCAGTACATCATTCAAACAGATATTCTACACACGAGCATTGAATCACTGAGACCGAGAAACCTACCATGTATTCAGTAGTAATGAAGGGGTCATTAACAGCAACGAGTTCGACGTCATCGCTGAGAAGAGCAACTCGGGCTACCAATCGACCAATTCTTCCGAAACCTATGTGAAACAACGAAGAATGTTATCAAGTAAACGATGAATGAAGAAGATTGGCTATGGATGAGAGACGAACCATTGATTCCGATCTTGACTTTGGCCATGATATATAAGTGGAATTGGAGTAACAAGTGTAGAGAATTGAGGAAGAATGTGTTGTGGAGAGAGTGAGAGTAAGGTTTATATATATACATGCATATGTAGCATGAAAGGTGGAGAAGAAGTGATGGTGATGGCAATGTGGCGAGTCTATAGTGTGGACCAAAGACTTCTAATATATGTATTTTGGGTTACTTATGAAAGTAACCTCCTTTTCTTTGTTTAACATATGTATTTTGTTCATTTTTAAAACCTTGTGATTTTGTTTTTAATGTAATGCTTTGCTTATGAATATGTTAAAGGGAAAGGATTCCTCGTTGAAGTGACTCTACTTATATATTTTATGTTGACGTTATGTCATACTCATTCACTCTCATTCAAGGTTGAAAATGTTTCGTATTTTCTACCCAACTGTTTCTCATAAATGTACAGGATTTATTAACCTAGGTTTCGGTTGCTAGTTGCGAGCATGAGTCGGTCTAGTTCAGTTATTTATATTTTTATAACCTAGGTTTCGGTTTTTACCAGATATACAAGTCGTAACATGTTGATGAGGTAGGGAGTGATAACTCAAGTGCTTGACTCATATGTTGATTGATAGGAATACAGAAAAACTATCAAAAAGTTACGACTATAACTTTTCAATTAGGGGTGAGCAACGGGTTGGAACCTAACCGGACCGACCCGCCCTTGACCCGAAATCGATAAGTGGTTTATATAAAGAACCGAGAACCGGACCATTTACATATGGTCCGGGCAGGACCGAACCGAGTTAAACGGGTCGGTTCAGCATAATATTGTGGTCCGGACCGCAAATGTTTTTTAGTCTCGTGCTTTTTGGCAGGAGAAAAATGAAACTTAAACATATAAACGAAACCAATCAATGGATTTGTTTGTTAGACTTGTTATTGTAACATAGACAATTGATACCATATTAAAATACAAATCGTACATTAGTTGTCGTCATGACCCATTTATGAACTAATTTTAGGTGTAGCGTGCAACAATATTCATCTATAACTGACTAAAATTTTATTGATCTGAAAATTTCTATTATATGCTAGTAAAACATTTTTTACATCTTTGATGTTCAATGGCAACCCATTTAACATCTAAAAAGCAAAAACGGACTCTTTTTTTTGCCTAATTGTAATCGGGCCGGACCAAAACCGAGCTCATACCCATGGGTTTGGACCGAAACAGACCCATAACCGTTTACAAAAGGAAAGCCGAACTATGGACCGGAACCACTAACGGTCTCAGTTTTCACGGGTTGATTCGCGGGTCTTAACCGACTCAACCCGCGAATTGCACACCCCTATTTTCAATAACTAAAAGTTATGTTCTACATTGTCATTTTGACTAAATCTAATATTCCAGTTACATTTTCATTCTCTATTTCATATTTCATTTAACGGTAGAACTTAATATTTCTGTTATTAGAGTCATCTTTCTTGAAACAACTTTAATATACGATAATAAACTTTCAAAACGTTTGCTAAAACATAACCTCTACGTGGTACACAAAGGGCTTGAATTTTGTTCCGCTGTCACTGTGTATGAAAAAAAAACTACAACTGTCTTCCTATACCAGCCAATGCTGCAGTGTCCAGTTTACAGAACAACTTAGAATTCTAGTTCATAGATCCCAGTTTGTACAACAGATAGTATACATCTCAAGAGTGAAACTAATAACTTTTATAAGGGTTAATAATACATAACCTATAGCAAATAAATGTAACTAGAATGATTAGAACACAAAAGCCCATCGTTTAGTCATTGTAGCCACTTGAAGCGCTGCAGCAAACGAATTCTAGTCTCCAAGGAGTCTCATCCCTTGGTAAACTGCACCATGACGTAAATCATCCACATTGCTAAAACTTCTATACCCGTTTATCTCTCTTAGGCCTGATAACCTACGCTGAGTCAGAAACTCATGTAGATCCTCCTCAGTATAGAAGGTTTTGTCTTCAGTACGGACAGGTGTACGCTCAGATTCATCATAATGGCATATTTTTATCGACAGTCCTGCATATCGGAAAACCATGCATGAGGGAGATGATGGTATGATGCAAAGATTATGTTCATGTACCTTCGTCTAGGTGGAGATTATAACTCCCTACAGGCATGTTCCTGTCTAGGGCCCGTATAATACCATCTTCGTCTTCCAGCCAAAATGCCCTTTTAGATCTTATGCCAAAACCAGACTTTATCGCTTCTTTTATTGCTTTTGTGGATCCATCAATACCGATCCTTCTGGTGTATTCTCCCCACTTCACTGTTATAATCCTCCCGTAAGAAGACTGACCTTCAGCACCTGTAGTTTCATACAAACAAGCTGCATATTACATGGCTGAGAGTTTGACCCGTCAAACATTTTTCCACCTTTCTTATATATTATTTGCGGTCGAAGATGGATAATAAAGCTTTGTACCATTTCCAGGGGTGTCTCTCCAGTTCCATGGAGGGACTCCATTTGCAGCAACTGCTTCAGCTGTAGTGATGGCAAGAGGATCACCATCATTATCCAAAGGCCTCTCAAGATTCACTGTTGATCGGTCGTTCGCTGAACACCAAATAGTACAATTTATAGAAACCATTACATGAGGAACAAATATGGAACAACATCACATGTTATGACTTGAAAGCAAACTCCCAAAACAGAGGCATGCCCATAAGTGAGACATGAGATCCATGGGAGAAAGGGACACTTGGCCTTATATCATACCTTTGGACACCTTTTAGGGCTTCGTTTTCTATTAACATTATACATCTACAAAATAATAATTTAAAGCTTGCATAGTTGCAGTTATAAAGTTCTCTGACTGGATGATAAGTGTGAATAGTGTACTTGGTTCTCACCACAGGCAATATGCAAATGAGAAAATCTATATACTCACTACTCTTGAATACAACATAAAACTGTATAAACTCGCTGATGCTAAAATATAAGCCTATATAGTTATACCCATAGCACATACATCAATATCATTGTTCTTTACTAATTGCATTCATAACTCTACCGTATGATAAATCCAAATGAACTTTTTTCACTTTCTATTTGCACATAAGTACAGGCTTATATGTGTTGGTGACTTGTGAAGAATTCTGATGCTACAAAAACTGTGCTTCATAAACTGTGCAAACATAAGTTTTAACATAAAAACTAGTATCTTAAATATCCAATATGTTCAGGTTGTCACTAGCATTATAACTTGAATGTTTGACATCCTTTGTGCTAAAAGTATACTTTTACTTTCAAATTAGCACAAATATGATTCGGGTCTACACTGAAAAAGATCCACAATCACTATCTGCAATTTAGTAGCTTATGGTCTCACTATGATGAAGTACACGGTTTCATGGGCCTATCAATTCCCCTCTCTTAATAAATGCCTATGTGAATTTTATCTTTATCCACTCAAAAGCAAGCCCCACTCATGACCCTATCAAGAAAAATATAAGAGGGGCATCCATACCCCTGAAATTAGAGTTCAACTTTTAACAAAGAAATATAGATACTGAAGCCTCATTGCCTCGTTTCATATGGGTGAGCTAAACCACATAGATAGCAGCTTAAGCCAACAAACAAACACACATAAATCATAATCCAGTTTCATACTAAGAAGTTGAATTAAACCAACTGACAACATACCTTCCATGGGACCAAACGGAATACTTGCATCTTCCATCCCTGCAACCAATCAAGCAACAAGAATTCAGTCATTCAGTCAAACCACTATTACTATCCTAACATTGCAAGTATGCAACTGCCATTCAAAAACATGCCTAAAGTCCTAAAGTTTAACAATCTATCAAAAACTGAAAAGTAATTAAAGGTGTTTCGAATCAAAATACCATACTAATAATTTCAGCCATTCTACAGTTTTCACATTAAAACTAAAGTTAACCTTTATCCGAAAACTGAATGAAGGAATCGAGCTTCGACGAAGTAGGAGACGCAGGCTTATAACTCCCATTCTTCCCCCTCTCCCTAATCAACTCCTCAAGATCCTTATAATACAACATCTTATTACCACCATTCCCTTTCCCATTCTTATGCTTCACCTTCTTAAACTCCTTGAGCAAATTCCTCCACTTATCCGTACACATCGTGGGCGACCGATCAAAACCCTTGTCCCTCATCTTCAACGAGATCTGCTCCCACAGATGCTTATTCGACTTCGAAGTATTAAACAACCTATCCACCTCACGCCGGAGCCCGATCAGAACCCGAGTTTCCTCCTGCACCCACGTCTCAGCTCGCTTCTTCGGAGCCCTAAGCTCGTGATCCTCACCGCTACTCGTGTTATTGTTGTTGTTGTTGTTGTTGTCAGACATAATCACCAATTGCTGTTGTTGATGTTGCTGCTGTTGGTGATGGTGATTGTGGTGGTGGTGGTGGTGCGGTGGTTGTTCTGGTTCGATTAGCATGTTGCGGTCTCCTCCGGCGGTGGTGTCTTTGTAGAAATTGATGGATGAACGGGGTTTATCGGAGGAGAGATACATTTAGGGAAGTGGTGAGAGTGGAGTGAAAATTGGGGTTGATGATGGTTGGTGGAACCCTAATTGCAGAGGCGCCGGAGGGAGTGGAGTGGGGCGGAGGGATGCGGCGGAGCCGCCGTGGAGTGGAGGAGATCTGACTCCATATGCTTTAGAGAGGGGTGACGAGTGATTGTTTTTGCGGTACACGTCTCCGCTGCGACAGATTGAGTAAAATGTCTATTAACGTGTTTAGTCTTTTTTTCTAACGACATGAGTTTTTTTTTTTTTCGGGTGATCCCAGGTTCGAGACTAATAGAAATGATCTGATGTACGAGTTTCTTTTCGGGAACATACAAGATTAGTGTCCCAATGTTTCGTATTCGAGTAACAGATATGATCGGATGGGTTAGTGGCTCGTCAATTATCCAACTAGCCGTTCAAAAAAGAAAATAAAAATGTTTAGTAGAATGTCTGTATAATCACATTAGACTTTGCCTCATGTTATACGAACATCACTGATAGTTTTTTAACACAATTGACGTCTATATGACTCATATATGGTTATATGATTCATAGAATATATGTCATTTGTGTCAAATATTATCAGGCATTTGTCATATATATGCTACAGGTGGTCAATTCAGTGGTTGAATAAGATAATATGATATTTGACTCCTATATTCTTATATGAGTCGTTAGATGATACTCAAATATTCATACTAGTGTGAATTAACATAGACTTTTCATCCATGATTTACATTCTTTTGTTTGTCTTGTTTATTAAAAATTTAAATTTGTTTCTAACACTACTATTTTTGTTATGTATTTCACGTTTCACAGCTTAGAAGTAATTTTGGTGTACTCACATAGATGTAATATGTACTGAGTACAAAGTCAAGTTTATTGGTTGTTAGTTTGTTTTACCACATAGTTGTAATGGTTGTAATAGTTCAGGGGTGTAATGTGTAATATTATAGTAATTTGGTTAATTACCGTTAACCAAATTGGGGATAAATAGGTGATTGCTTTGGAAGAAGCATATACACTCAATAACTTATTGTTCTTGTTCTTGATCCATGTTTAGATTCTTGATTGAATAAAATTGGTATTTCTTTGATCTTGTTCAAATTGATTAGTGTTCAATTTTGTTTATACTCAACAATTGGTATCAGAGCCATAATCGGCTCGATCAAGATTGAACGGAGAATCGAAAAGCAAAATTGAAGAATGGTGACCAATGCGAAGTTTGATATTGAGAAGTTTGATGGCCGAAATGATTTCAGCTTGTGGAGGTTGAAGATGAAGACACTTCTAGTCCATCAAGGAGTGTTCGATGCTCTAAAGGGTGAAGACAAATTACCAGAAGGGTTGTCGGATAAGGAGAAGAAAGAGGTGATGGAGAAGGCTCACAGTGCAATAATTCTGAGTCTCGGTGATAAGGTACTCAGGGAAGTTTCAAAGGAAATCACGGCTGCAGCTGTATGGACCAAATTAGAAGGTCTATACATGAAAAAATCGTTGGCAAATCGACTGTACTTGAAGAAGAGATTGTACATATTTCAAATGTCCCCAGGAAAGTCTCTGGAGGATCACATCGATGAATTCAACAAGAATGTTCTTGATTTAGAGAACATCGAGGTTGAAATCAATGATGAAGATCGGGCTGTCATCTTCTTGGCTTCATTACCACACAATTACGAACACTTTGTAGATACCCTGATGTTTGGCAGGGAGAGTTTATCTATGGAGGAGGTAATTGCAGCTATGAATTCAAAAGAGCTACATAAGAGTGGTGAGGTGAAAGGTGAAGGTGTAGATGGTCTGATAGTGCGTGGAAGGTCAGAACAAAGGAACTTTAAGTCAAAGGTGGGTGGTGCCAGATCAAAGTCAAGATCCAAACGTAGGTGCTTTGTATGCAATTCTCATAAGCACTTGAAGAAGGATTTCCCTGAATGGAGAAAGAAGAAGCTGAGTTTGGCAAGAACAAGAATCAAGTGACCCATTCACCTGAGGGATCAGATAGTGGATATGACACTGCTGTGTCTCAGGATGATAACCAGTACAATGCCAAGTTATGGCATAGAAGGTTAGGCCATATAAGTTGTCAAGGCTTGTCAGAATTGAAGAAGCAAGGTACCATAGCTGATTTGAAAAATTCTGATTATGGAGATTGTGATAATTGTCTGATGGGTAAAGCCAAAAGGGTCAAGTTCACTAAGGGTGTGCATAGCACTAGGGGCATACTAGACTACATTCATGCTGACCTGTGGGGGCCTACTAAAACTTGTCATTAGGAGGTGCTTCATATTTTTCGTCCATTATTGATGACTACTCAAGGAGAGTATGGGTATTCATCTTGAAGCACAAGAATGAAGCTTTTAAAAGGTTTAAAGAGTGGAAGTCCTTAGTTGAGAACCAAGTAGATAAGAAGGTCAAGAAACTTAGAACAGATAATGGGCTTGAACTTTGTAATACTGAATTCAACCATCATTGCAAGGCATATGGTATTGCCAGGCATCTGACCGTACCTGGTACACCTCAATAAAATGGCTTGGTGGAAAAAATGAACCGAACTCTTCTTGAAAGGGTAAGGTGTATGTTGTTGTGCTCTGGGTTACCTAAGAGTTTCTGGGCTGAAGCTCTAAAGGCTGCAGTGTATCTAATCAATAGATCACCTTCAAGTGCCATTGAAAAGAAAGTGCCTATGGAAAAATGGTCTGGTAACAAGACTAACTATGATAATTTGAGAGTATTTAGGTGTTTGGCCTACTCTCATATTAGTCAAGGAAAGTTAAAACCAAGGGCTCAAAGTTGTATAATGATTGGGTATCCTGAGGGAGTCAAAGGATATAGACTTTGGAGTCTTGATCATGGCAGTCTGAAGGTAATAATTAGTAGGAATGTTACCTTTAAGAAGGATATCATGTATAAAGATATTCAAGGAGTTGAGAGTGACTGTAATAAGGATCAGATTGAGGTAGAGTTTGGCCCCAGCCTCCCTCAGTCAGTAAGTGGTGAAGCTAAATGTTCAGGTTGTTCCCATCAAAGTTCAGTAAGGCATAACATTGCCACTGATAGGCCTAAGAGAAAGATCATTCCTCTTTTAAGATATAGGGATGATTTATCAGCCATTGTCCTTAATATTGCAGAAGAAGAGAGCACATATGAGCCAATTTCTTATCAAGATGCAGTAAGCTCAATCAACATTGAGAAATGGAAGGTAGCTATGCAAGATGAGTTAGATTCTCTGCATAAGAATAGTACCTGGGTTCTGGTAGAAAGACCCAAAGATCAGAAGTTGGTTGATTGTAAATGGCTATTCAAAATAAAGGAAGGTATGTCAGGGGAAGGGCCTAGATTTAAGGCTAGGCTAGTGTCTAAGGGCTTCACACAGAGGGATGGCATAGACTATGGTGAAGTGTTCTCACCTGTGGTGAAACACACTTCAATTAGAATACTGTTAGCTCTGACTGCTGTTAATGATCTAGAGCTTGAACAACTTGATATTAAGACAGCCTTCTTACATGGTTACTTAGATGAGCAGATATTCATGAAGTAACCACCTGGGTATGTTGAACAAGGGCAGGAGGATAAGGTATGTCTGTTAAAAAGATCATTGTATGGGTTGAAGCAGTCCCCAAGGCAATGGTATATGAGATTTGATGGGTATATTGTATCACATGGCTTTCAGAGAAGTGAGTGTGATACTTGTGTATACTATAAGCTAGTGGCTGAAAATGAGTATGTCTATTTGTTATTATATGTTGATGACATGCTGATTGCGTGTAAGGACAGGAGTAAAATAGAAGATACTAAGAAGTTACTTATGGCTGAATTTGAAATGAAAGAACTGGGGGAAGCTAAGAAGATTCTAGGAATTGAAATTCTCAGAGATAGAAAGGCTGGTATTATTAAGTTATCTCAAACTTCTTACTTAGAAAAGGTTCTAAGGAGTTATCATATGGACAGAAGTAAAGGTGTAACTACTCCTCTTGGAATGCATTTTAAATTGTCAAGTTTAGACTATCCTAAGTCTGATGATGAAGTGAAGTTAATGGTGGTTGTTCCTTATGCTAATGTAGTTGGAAGTTTGATGTACTTGATGATTTATACAAGGCCAGATATTAGTTTTGCTGTGAGCATTGTAAGTAGATACGTCAGCAATCCTGGTAAGTTACATTGGGAAAGAGTCAAGTGGGTACTGAGATATCTAAAAGCAACTAAAGATAAAGGAATTGTATATGGTGTTATGAATGATACTGAATCCATAATTGAGGGCTATGTTGACTCTGATTTTGCTAGAGATATGGATAAAGGCAGGTCTAGCATAGGTTATGTGTTTCAAGTGTTGGGAGGAACTGTTAAGTGGAAGGCTGCTCTT
The DNA here is from genome assembly GCA_018326465.1 of Flaveria floridana. NCBI lineage: Eukaryota > Viridiplantae > Streptophyta > Magnoliopsida > Asterales > Asteraceae > Flaveria > Flaveria floridana. The sequence goes on along the minus strand of BJCO01642346.1, from coordinate 27,471 downwards.
CAGCATGTTGTTACTTTATCAACAACTGAGACTGAGTTTATGGCTTTGACAGAAGCTATTAAAGAGGCTATTTGGCTCAGGGGCTTTGTCAATGAGATGGGTGTTGCAGTTTACAGTTCATTGGTATTTTGTGACAATTCAGGAGCTATTCAATTGTCTAAACATCATGTATTCCATGAAAGGTCAAAGCATATAAATGTTAGTCTTCATTGGATTAGAGATGTTCTTGCTACTAAGGAGGTGATAGTCAAGTATATATCTACAGATTTGAATGCTGCAGATGCATTGACTAAATGGGTTCCAGGTCCCAAATTCTTGAAGTGTTTAAGTATTCTTCATGTTACTTAACATTTGCCTTTCTTCTTGAAGTGTTTAAGTATTCTTCATGTTACTTAACATTTGCCTTTCTTCACTAAGGTGGAGATTGTAATATGTAGTGAGTAGAAAGTCAAGTTTATTAGTTGTTAGTTTGTTTTACCACAGAGTTGTAATGGTTGTAATAGTTCAGGGGTGTAATGTGTAATATTGTAGTAATTTGGTTAATTACCATTAACCAAATTGGTGATAAATAGGTGATTGCTTCGGAAGAAGCATATACACTCAATAATTGATTGTTCTTGTTCTTGATCCATGTTTAGATTCTTGATTGAATAAAATTGGTATTTCTTTGATCTTGTTCAAATTGATTAGTGTTCAATTTCGTTTATACTCAACAAGGTGAACAAACTTGGAAGTAATTTTACTATGTTGCAAAAGGAGTATTCATACTAGAAGTAATTTTGATGTGTTGCAAAAGGTGTATTTAAACACCCCACCCACGACCCCGACATCACATAGAGGTCAACAACTTTTTTAATTCGCATGCAATTTGAGGGATTTATACGACTTGACAACCTATACAAATTGTATAGATTGTCCATTAATGGTATGTATGAATCATAAAAAGATATATATAGATTGTTATGAAAGGTAGTAACTTTACCACATATTATACGAATTGTATACTCGTATACGAGTTTTATAGATGGTGTCCAAAAATCCATGATGGTGAAGCATTAATATAAACATACAAGATTCATTAGTCTTTTTACATTTCCGTTCTTATCATAAGGTTTTCTTTTAATATCGTTACTATGTTTTTGTTAATTCTCCAAGCCCATTTGCTATTTTCTTCCTCAAACTATTATTGTAGCATCGGATTCTTACAATCTTACATGAGCTGCTATTTGACGTCACACCCATTGAATTGTGTTTGAAGTGAACCATACCTAGGTAAATAATTATCAAGCATAATTTAATATCATGTATGAAATGTTGTTTTGCAATTCTTGCAAAAAGATGTTTACATCATTCAAATTCAATCCACTAGTTATATGATCAATAAAAGTTTCAACTCTGGTAATATTTATGCACGAGTCTAGTACGACGACTCAAGTAATCATGGAAGACATCTGTGTAATATATTTTTTAAATATTTGTTTCATTGGAACTATTTATGCAAAAATGTTTCCTTCACATTCAAAATCATTTAATTTCGTACACATTAAATGTAATTAGTGAGTGGTGACGTAAATAAATAAACTCTTGCTAAACTTGTAGTTGCAATTTTCGAAAAACTCCAAGCAATTCATTTAAGTTTTAATAGGTTTCCAACTCGTGTTAGGAAATCATAACCTAGCTCCAGGAGGGAAGAGTTTCATGGATCATTTGTAAAGTTCCTCTAAAGCTTTTAAATATTCCCCCCCTCAGAATTATACCTCGTAGATACGTTTGAAGTCCGACCTAAAAAGGTGGACTACATATGGTGTCGCAATTTTCTATATTGTGCATATATTTTTTAGTACTACTAAAAATGATATTTTTTAGTACTACTAAAAATATCACGTAACATATTTTTAAAAGCACCTTTCAATCTATTTATTTCATGCACCACTAGTCCATCTTGCACAATCAAGTTAATTATGTGTGTAAATATCAACCATAGAAAAAACATCATTACAAATCGGTTCCTATTTCAATTTTATTAATTTAGCCATTATCAAAATAACTTAATTTTTTTTTAAAATTGATTGCATAAGTTTGTAGTACACAATCTAAAATATAAAATTAATTTACATCAAACGTAATTGTACGCTTCATCTTTCGTAACGTCTTGGACATTAACCTAATGTGGGGGAACACAAAACTACAATTTCAGTAAACCATGTGGAGCCAACCAAATAAGTGTAGTTATATTAACACCAGTTATTAGTTTTTAAACCAATAATTAATTGTATTTAGCATCTTTTCTTATTTTTAAACGAGCATGTCTAAGATTAGTATGACTTACCTGATGATAAAGAGGTTGGAGCATCTTTTAAATCAATTCCAAATACCTTGATTGACATTGTGCTTGATCACGAGCTGGATTGCATTTCCTTCTCAAAGTGAAGCTGGAACTCGCCTTCAAGATTCGCGTTACAATTCTTACATGAATGTTTTGAGTATCATCGGACAATTTACATGAATCAAATCCTGACCAAATATTTTGGTTCCTGGTTGTAGGCATGATCCGTATCACTATTTGTTCACTTGACAAAGCTTTGGCACCAACAAAAGTTCGACCACTTAGACTTTGTCAGAAGACTTTTTGAGACTTGTTAGTTTGCGAATATTTTTGCGGTTTTGAGTGTTTTTGTGTTTTAGAGGTAGAAAAAGTATCGTGATTAAACCAATATACTCAATACTCATTTATACTAACATATCAGGACGCATGATCTATAAAACTTGTTCAAACGACTATCGTTTTGTGGGTAACGGTAAAAACTAATTAAAAACCGGTTACACAAAAACCAACTACAAACCAGTTCATATGTGTGAACCTCAAACCAATGATCTAGATCGGGTAGAAACCGCTTTGGGTTTCCTAACCGGTTTGCATACAAACCTCCACTTACACATATTCAAGACATAATCGTTGTTAAACCAAGACTAATATGGCTTAATTGATTTGATTAATAACATATTGCTCCAAGTTGCTAATATTATAAGATTGTTAATCGAACCAGATAATGGATTATTAGGTTTATTCAGATCAATTTAATTGGATTTGAAATTTTTTGCAGCAAAAACATATATAATATAACCTCCTTTCGAGGTGATTAATATATATTCTAATCTATTTTTCTCCATTCAATTTATTATTTAATCAAATTCTTTAACAGATGCAAAATTTTTGCAACAAAAGTAAAATATAACTGGATGCATTCTTGTAATGTTGATTACATAATCCATTTTTCAACAGTTAATTTACATAAATAAATCAACAACATGAAAACTATCTGTATTTTCTCTTGAAATGTCACATTTTCAACCACTTTGGCTTCACCATCTTCTTCTCGCCGGCAGGCTTTTGCAATGGAGGGGCAGCAGACACAACAGGTTCGGCAACAGGTTGATCAGGATGAGGCTTCTGCAAGGATGCAAGCTCTAAACCTTTTAATGACATGACATCCTCTTTGAGGAACGCGCCTTGTGGCGTATCGACACCTAGACAAAGAAACACAACACCAAACAATGATATTTTGAACACGAAGTGCTTTATGTTGTTCAAACAAGAGATTAGAATACCTTTTGGTAAGTCGTATGAAAAATATACAATTGCACCAGGAGCAAACCCAGCAGCATAGAAGTCCTGAGACAAGTCTTTTATTTGCTTCTTTGGAGGAGTGGTATCTGAAAAAAATGTCAAGATTTGACTAAATGATTTATTTGTTGTCACTAGAGGCAAGAATTTTGACCCATTTACTTCAAAATTGGTTGATTTGGGTTCTATTCTGCCTCCAACAGATTAAATGGGATAAATTAAGGACCGCAACTAAGATGGTAATGCTCATATTGTTTATATGGGAAGAAAAATCGCTTTATTTAAAAAGTACATTGAAATTTTAATAGTATATAGTTCTTGTAATCATATTAATGCGTTAATTCAGTGATAGATTTAGAAAAAGTAAAAAAAAAACAATGACAAATGAACCCAACCCGTTATGACACGTTACCCAACTCATCAAACCCGAGCATTTTACCAATTTTGGTTTGCACCTTTCTGGATTCAAATTTACATAGTTTGAAGAAAAATAAATATAAAGAGGTTCATCTAGCAACGTGATGAGAAATATCATCATGTATCTACTATATTATTTGTATATACTTCAGATATTGTATGCTTACAAATATAGAAAGGGAGGTCGGGTCGAGCCACAACTTTCACAAGAAGATCAACTAAGCTTTGCAGCGCCTCTGATGGGTGGAATGTCGCTTCTAATGTGTGATTATCTGGAAATCTTACACGAACCACAGCCTGCATAAATTTACGAAATTGTAATACAAACAAGAAAATTTAGGATGACATAAGGAAAATGAGTAAAAAGAAGTTGCTCAACAGAATATATCAATAATCTACCTTGGTAATTCTTGATCTTCTAGCTGCTGTTTCTGCATCCCGAATCTTTTTTGTCTTCAAATATTTATCTGTTTATATTGGCTCATGATAAGGTTTACATAATGATAATACGATATATTAGATAATCAGTAACTACTTTTTTTCCAAAAAAACTTTGTAATATGTTTTAGTATATTATCACATGAGCATGTTATTGTGTTTAGACTTCTAACAATATAATCACTTAATGTTCCCGCTTAATTTATCATTTCTAAGAATATCATGTTATCATCTCTAAAAATTGGGCTACTACTAAGTTGCTTGCAACATAAAATCCACCAGACAAAAAAGCCCCAATATTATCAAAGATTTGCAGGCACACAACGATATAACACACTTCTTTGTGTGACGAACAGTATACTAAATAGAGGGTTACCGATTTAAAATAGAATACCACATTAAGATCATGCTCTGCATCACACAAATAACTATTTTGCCATTGCAAAAAGGAAAGATCATTCCACAGTCCGCCAATTCACCAAGCATAAATCCACAGAAAGACAAAAGAAGACAGATATCCAACGACCATGAATAGCAAAAAGCACAACCTCCTAATTGTCTAATTGAACAAACATATTCATATACTCACCTTCCCTTTTCGTAGCCAAGATGCGATAATAATCTTCTGTGGTGAATTCCAAGTCATCTGGCTCCTCTGTCCAATAAACAAACCACACTTAATCACATAGAACTGTGTACATACTTGTTTACTTTTAAGTTACAAGGGAAGTAATTTCCTACCACTGTCGGAGGCATTATTCGATGTTTGAGAAATTGTTGCAGGTGTTGTCTCGAATACATAGATTTCTCGACCATAATTTTGCTTTGCAGCAGCAAGCTTCTCCTAAATTGCCAAAACCACCAACAAAAAGTATAGTCAGCGCAAAACATCAACAATTTACACAACAAAGGATACTAAATCCAACACATAGTAACAAAAAGCTTTTAGCACTAGTATGTTCGAACTAGTTGTATATACAAAATCTCAAAGTTCGCCCCTTGAAGAAGAAGCAGATCAAGCACAGGATCAGCAGCATGTCAAACATATAACTATTTAAATAGAAATCAGAAACCCTAATAATAAATCCAAATCACAAACTTTCACCACGAACATAACTTTACCAATGCCCCAAGTTCCTTCCTTTCCATTCAAAATAACCAAACTACGCAGACCAACCAGAAGGCACATTATTCAATCGAATACAACACCTAAACCCTAACTAACAAATCCAACATCAGCTCCATAAAACCCTAACAATCATCCACACGAAACCAAAAGATTTACAACAACAACGTCATTTAAATTTCAAATCACGTCGCCGATGAAAAGTTTCAATCAACTCAAATCCATACACGTAAACTAACAATTGTCGATGAATCGACACATGATCTAGTCTTCAACAATCAGCACAGTTTACAGGAAAGCGTTGAAATCAGATGAAATCGACAGAAGTGAAAAGCATCATGGTGTGGTGAAAGAAGAAAACCATTGCAAATTTAGCATCGATGGGATCAGCAATGGAGAATCTCCGTCGTTTGAGAGCTGGTAGAGAATCCGCTAGCATCGGAGATCGAATCAACGCAAACCTCTGTTACCGTCTACTGTGTTACGATATCCTTTGCTTACGGCAATAAATTGCGTATTATTTGCAAAGGGGGGAATGGTTTTAATAAACAATCCAGTAAATTACGTTACTCGTCCCTGTGGTTTTTTGAGTTTAATGTAAGAAAGATAACAATAAGATTTAGGGGCTGTTTGGTAGCATCTTAATCAGCCTCTTAATGGTTCAGATGCTGAATGGTTCAGCACTTAATGGTTCAGACTGTTTGTTTCGCGAGTAAATGTCTGAATGGTTAAGACATTTGCCTCTGAATGGTTAAGCATTATACTAATGCTGAATGGTTAAGAGGTCTAATACAGAATGGTTAAGACCTATTATCTGAATTGGTCAGACATTTGCCTTTGAATAGTTAAGCAATACACTAGCTTTTAATGGTTCAGACCTTTTAATGATTCAGCACTTAATGGTTCAGACCTCTTATTGGTTCAGCACTTAATCATTTAGATACTGTCAAACAGCCCCTTAGATGAGGTGGTAGAAGCGAGGTATATCAAGGGACGAAAAAAGATTGGTTTGAGGGTTTTTTTCGCTAATGTAAGTTTAGTGATGTCAAGTGTTCTACTTAAATAATAAAGATAATAAGGTGAGCCGGTCTGTCAGCGATGCAATTAATCATTTAAAAAGTTGACACGTTTTCAAAAGAAAGCTCGTATTGTATATCATCCATCCATTGACAATACAATTAAATATTACTTTCATAAATCTTTAATAGCTCAAATAACTTTTATATATTTTTATAATTTAAATATATATATATATATATATATATATATATATATATATAAATCATAAAGTAAAATATTTTTCATAATTATACATGTATAGTATCATAATATTATTTAAAAGACTGATATTTTTTTAAAAAGTAAATAACACTGTATGATAAAGGGTGTTGTTATTATATTGGTGATTTTATTATCATTTTTTTGAACGTGCTTTTATGTGATATATCGAATTTACATGGTATTATTTACACAAGCCTTAAAATAGTTTTTTGATTACAAAAAAGTAACTATTCTTATGTGTCGAGAACTCGAGATTTAAGCACACGCCTACTTTTGTAAATGGAAGCAAATACTCTCACACATAAACCACGTATGTGCACACTTGTTACCCCTTATTGATTATATTTTATTTTTTATGAAATTAACAGTTTACAGAGGAAACACATACATCTATATAATCATTTACATAATTACCTCCACCTTAGACACCCTAGTACCCCACCCTCACCTCGACACTTCTATTTCTTTCTGGTGATCGATAACCATACACACCATACTTTAATTAACAAACATATGTTACCTTGATTTATATGTGACCAACCCACCTTTTTCTCTATTAGCAACCATCTTCCATTATTCATCAATAACCGATTAGAAATCTCCAAACCATGGTGATCAAGAGGAATCGTTAACAAACTTGATAGCTTTATCACCAGGTTAGGCACATCATTTTCCATCTTGATTTCTATGTTCTTGTCCAGTTGTCCCACTTTCATTATCGTTGACACCACCTTCTTTGCTAGATGGAGAGTCCCAATGACTTTTTCTTCATCTATTGCTTGTTGTTTTTCGATGAGGTATCGAATGTCTACTCGTTCTCTTCTCGATGGCTTTTTTCCTTCATTTCTTGCACAACATGTTTTGATTTAGTTGACCAAAAGCAAGGTTTCTAGGTGTTGCATATATTTTTTTTTGTTTTATTAGATTTTAGAGTGTAATTATAGTTAGTTGAAATCAACATGATTCGTCCTGGAAAATTTTTCATAAGATTCTCAACTAACAAAGGTCGTATTGATGCAAGATATTACGGGAGAGAAGTTTCTTATGTTAATTCTTCACTACTGGTGAGTCGATGACTAGTGTTTACTGTCTGGTTAAAGTCATAATCAAATGGTATTTGCCGTGATTCAAGATCCAAGAAACCAAAAACAATATTGTTTTTATTTTTTTAATTTATTTGGTTATGTTTGTTTAAGAAGAATTTCAATATGTTCATTTATGCTTGATCTCGCTTTCAATTGGATTAGTTGTATTTTTTTTGTCTTGGTATCACATGTTTAGCTTTGTCAATATTTAATGAATTTGTTCCTTATATTAGAAGTTTGTTGATAATTATGATTACGTTATGAAAGACGATGACCGAGCACATCTTCCAAGGTTATCAAAACTTGTAAGCATTTGGGGATGTTACTAAAATAAATCTCTCATGACAAAACATGTCCACCTAAAGTTTCAAAATGTTAAGAGAATTTAAATCAGAAAGACGTGTCCCTAGTCCATAGATATGTGAAGAAGTAAATTTCATTCTACCTTCCAACTTTCTCTTTAAACACAAATTTAATATCTAACACAAATTTAATATCTACCACAACTCGCTGAAAATATAAATTTATTTTTACTAAGAAGTTAATTTCAATTTTGCTATTTAAGGTTTGATAAAAGTAACAATTTTACTTCAAAATATTAAAAACATCAATTACCTTCAAAAATTTCATAAGTTATTTTAATTTCAGTCTAAAATTTTCATTATATTGGATCAAATTGACACAACTAATTGAAACTTTTAAACTGAAATTAAAACAACTTTAAAACTTTTAAATGTAAATTGATGTTTTAAATAAGAAAAATAATTTTTTTTATCAAAACTCATGAATCAAAACCAAACTTATATTCTATACTCCAAAAACCATTAGTTTACATGAGATAACCGCACCAGTCTTACATGACCGATGAAGCCTCCTAATAAATCATCTCATAAATCACATTATTCCGTCCTGTAACATCACCAACATTCAACAAACAAAAAAAACATGAAGATTCATATCCCTTGATAATAATAACCCAATTCCGAGACCCCCAACTTTTTTATATGCCGTGACATTATACCAAAATAATCCATGTAATTTCTTTATTTACTAGCCGCCCTATCCTATGGAGCAATCTAACTTGCTAAATTCAAAGCAACAAAAAAATAAACAGGAACAGAAACAAATCCCAAAAAATGCCAAAATGCAACACAACCCGCAAATATGTGTTACACCCTCTTCATCCTCCATTGAAGCAACACTCCATCGAAGCCTTCAACCCATAACAAAATTCATCACTACTCAACAATCAACCACAATCTCAATCCAATGTGAATCGATCTTGACGAAAGATCACCACTCCATTGTTCAATTCTTGAATCTTAATCTCAAAACCCACAACAGAGGGGGATCAACGGTTCGAATTAGGGTTTCATAGATCAAGAAATGCCTAGCGTTGCAGTGAAATTATACAGTCTGTTGTTCAAATTGATCTTAAAGCGACGGTTACAGAACCGAATCCAGAACCCTAATTTGAACGATGAGATGAGCACTTCGTTTGGCGTTACGTCACGCCCCGAAGAATCGATCGCACCTGCGAATCCTTTGTTCACCGATGGCGTTGCTACCAAAGACATTCACATAGATCCGTCTTCATGCCTCTCGGTTCGTATCTTCCTCCCTGACACGTGTCTCGCGACGCCCGAATCCAGATCCTCCGGTGGTAACTCCGGCAATGGCGGTCATCGGCGGTACAGTTACGGCTCCGTCGAGACGTATAACGTCGCTGGAGCTCCGGGTAACCGGAGGGGTAGTTATGGTAGTGGTTTTAGTACGGATGATTTGAGTCATTTGAGTATGAGTTCAGATAGTGGTGGTTATAGAGGTTATTCGCCGTTTAGTCAGAGAGGTAGGAAACTGCCTGTGATGGTGCAGTTTCATGGAGGGGGTTTTGTTGCGGGCAGCTGTGATTCGATGGCGAATGACTTCTTTTGTCGGAGGATTACGAAAGTGTGTGATGTGATTGTGGTGGCGGTTGGGTACAGGCTTGCACCGGAGGATCGGTATCCGGCTGCGTTTGAGGATGGGATGAAGGTGCTGCATTGGCTGGCGAAGCAGGCGAATTTGGCGGAGTGTGGGAAGTCGTTGGGGAAGAAGATTGATTCGAGAAAGCCGGATGTTCATGGGCATGTTGTGGATGCGTTTGGGGCGTCGTTGGTGGAGCCGTGGCTCGCTGCACATGGGGATCCATCGAGGTAGATTGCTATCGTTTCTTTGTAGTTGATAGTTGAATCTTTAGTTATGAGAATTGAAATAAGTAGCTTGTTTATTAGTCTAGCAGTCTAGCTATAAATATGGGTTCATGTGGAAGAATGGCTTGATGACCATAGAATTCAATCTTTGACACATGTTATGTGAAGTAAGGAGTGTTAACCTTGTTATTAGGGAGTGTAGATGGTGTGTTAAATCAAGAATTTAGGTATTGAAGCCTTGAAGGATAACAGTTGTATACTCGATCACACTCTGATTTGAAATATTGAATAGAGATTACCATTAGCTTAACTGACTATTACATCTAAGAAACATGGCTCTGAGTATTGTAAATAGTTTTGTGGACTGTGGTTTAGGGCTGACGATCCTCTGAAATGCTTTAATGGTTGTGCAGCTGCACAGAGGATGCCATTGAAAAATGATGATGACAGTGGTGTCTCTGTGTCTATTTCCAAGTAAATACCCTATTTAGACATGGGAAAATCTTTGTTGTTTTCCAAAGAAAATAATATAAAGTTGCATCGAGGGCCAGCGGTAATAACTCATATTGGATCATGGTTCTAAGATTTAACAAACTGAAGTTCTTAATTAGTGTCGTCTGTCTAAGGTCATGTCATATCATGTCAATTACTCTTTGACCTTCAGTCTGTAACGTCAATTGCACCCATGCTTCTGTACCCATAGGCCACAGCCCACATGACAAGTTGACAACTAAAATCCTCACATCCTAAATAGTTAGTCCATGAGGTGGTTATGCACCTCCAAATATCAGATACCAGTATGTAAGCCGCTGTTGGCAATTAAAGCCATATTCATGCAGAGGCTTCTCCTGACTAATTTCTCAACTCTCTTTGAAGTAACGAAAATAATGCTTCCCTTCCCATTGCAGAATTAAGAAGCCTTGTTGAGCTCAAGATGTGTTCATAGTATATGAATTTTCATCTCTGTAACTACATTATGGTGAGACTGAATTAAAAGTCGAATTAGTTTAGTTAGCCATAGGCAATGATCATGAAGTGGTTAGTCCATAAGCAATGATCATGAAGTGGTTAGTAGTAATATTTCTAAAACAGAGTTTCCAACTAAAAGAATTCTGAATTCGACAATACCAACCAAGGATGGAATATTACAAGTTTGTTTTTCTACTTCAGCAATGTGGTTTTTAAATCAAAATCTTGGGTGGCTAACTGAGATTTTAATCTTGATGAACATTATATACAGATGTGTTCTTCTCGGGGCGAGTTGTGGTGCCAACATTGCCGATTATGTAGCTCGCAAATCAGTGGAATCTGGAACACTACTGGACCCAGTAAAGGTGGTGGCCCAAGTTTTGATGTATCCTTTCTTCATTGGAAATACTCCCACACATTCCGAGATAAAACTATCAAACTCTTACTTCTTCGACAAGGCAATGAGCATACTTGCATGGAAACTCTTCCTCCCAGAAGACGAGTTTAACCTGGACCACCCTGCAGCCAATCCTCTCATTCCCAACAGAGGCGGCCCCCCTCTGAAGCGAATGCCCCCTACATTGACAGTTGTGGCAGAACATGATTGGATGAGGGATCGCGCCATTGCTTACGCCCAAAATCTGAAGAAGGTGAATGTTGATGCACCTGTTCTGGATTACAAGGATTGTGTTCATGAATTTGCTACTCTCGACATGCTTCTTAGAACACCCGAAGCACAGGCATGTGCAGAAGACATTGCTATATGGGTCAAGAAATACATTTCATTTAGAGGTCACGAGTTCTCGTATTAGAATACTGATGGATATACTCATATTAAATCGTCGGCTTTACTATCATGAGGTTACACAGAGCATGTTAGGTTATATATGTTGGTTATCCCCTGGGGGCATATTTGCTCTTTCTCTTGTAACAGTGTTGTAACATTTGTATTGATGGAAGATGGATTATATTGAATGAAACTCCCAGCTTGTGTTGGGGTTTGATGGTGTAGTTTGTGCTTTAATTGTGGCTTATTCATAAAATGACCACATGATCAAAGTTTTAGAAAATTTAATAAATAAATAAACAGATAGTTAAACTTTTTAAAATAGCAAAAGTTATTGAAGTTTTGTATAAGCTTTTAGAGAAACCAAAATGGCCAAAGGTTTGTAACAGATAGTTAAATATTATTTGACAAAAAGACTAAAGCAATGCAATACCTTAATGAAATGTATTTCCGTTTGATGCAACGAGAATAAAACATATAAGATTTGTTTATTTTAAAGAAAGAATAAAGCAATATCACACTTAAATTACAAATAACAAAATACTTATTTTTATGGTGTACTACTTTAGTTTGAATAAATAAAATATCAAATAATGAATCGCAATGCTAGTCGTAGTAGATCATTTGTAGTTCAGCAAGGAGAAGGAAACAACCAGTGGGACCTTCGTAGTAGATCATTGGACGAGTATATAATCGATACTTTTGTAGGTTTATGATCGTTGCTTTGACGACCTACTTACAAAATTTGAGGAGAAACGATCCATTGGCAAAGGTGAGCTGGGGGGTTCTTGAGCTTCTTTTTCACTTACAGTTTGCGCATACAAAATGTTTGATAAAAATGTCTCAATGAAAGTCAATGTAAAGTACTTCTAACTTTGCTCTTTAACAATTAAGCAGGCTGTAAGTCTGAGTTATGTTAGAGCGCTCGCTCTGGTAAGTGGATGTTGACCACTTTCAGATATTGAAATATGTTGTGTTTGTGCGTTTATTTAGCTGTTTATTAACCATTTAACACGCATATGATTGTGTTTATTTGACGCTCACCTGACAAAAGGAATAAAACAAAGCTATTGAAGTTTTTTTTTAATGGGAAAGAATATGTGACTGATATACACAAAGCATGTTTTCTAATTTGTGCTTTATCTATCTAACGTAGTTAAGTAAAGATTTTTAGAGTTTAAGTTTGATGTTTATGACTACACTAAGTACACGAAAGACTTCCTTCATAGGCCCAACTATGGTGTGGATCTTTATTACTATTTGCTTTGTAGATTATAAAAGACCGTTAATATATTTAAATTGATTCTCAATTTGCAATATTGTTGTTGTTTTAACGTAGACATCACTCGATGCATCGCCATTCTGGAATAGTAAGTTTAAATTGATTCTCAATTTGCAATATTGTTGTTGTTTTTGTTGGTTTCAAAGGTCTAGCATGTTGTTTCAAGATTATTTATGCAATAGGCGTTAATGGGCTAGCTTGATGCATCATTATTCTGGATTGGTATACAAGATTAAAGGTACAAATCGACAACCTTTAATAAAAAATACTCTCTTTTTTTTTTAATTCACAACATTATGGATATAAACTCCTTTGAGATATTGATGTTTATGTGCACTTTTGGATAGGAGCAAGGCAAATTTTGTTTGTCCTCTTGAATGAAAAGGAGAACATAAACATCTTAAAACTATTGATAGATGAAAAAGAATAGTAAAGGATGGGGAGATACAAGATTTGTAAGCAATAAAATTGAAAAACAAAAAAAATTGAAGAATCATGGATAAGTACATGAGGAGGCAATAGTGCACACAACATGAAAGGCGCAAATCATCATCATTAGTGGGTAAATTTAAAGAATAATGCATAAATTAAGTTTGATATATGGAAGTGATATTTTTCTCAATGTATATTATAGCTCCTTCAAATCCAACATGTGCAGTATGCACAAACTTAACAAGGCTCAATTTGCCACCATTTATGGGCCGGTATTACTACTTAATTTGATGTTTCCTTTAGAGTTTGATTTCTTTTGATGTAGTCTGTGTGCATGCATGTTGCAGGTTTTTGTATATATTGGTGCGTAATTGAATGGTTATCAAATGAAAAAAGATACACACATTATCAAAGTTTTAATTGGATGAAATTATGATAGGTTTGCTCCTTCCGCTATACTTAAAGAAATTGTTTATTCATTAGCTTTTAGCTATTTTTAAATTGGTTTTACCCCGCCGCGATGCGCAGGAGATCGAGTTACACCCTAGTTATTATAATTTAAATTTATTAGGGGAGAGAGGAGGAAAATTTAAATTGAGAAATAATAATATAACGACATGTGGGAGTTTAAAACTTTCATCTATTATGTATATAATTTTTTTTTTAAACTATTAACGTGATGAAAAAGTTAAAATTATTTACAAAACACGAGGAATGTTAATTAGTTTCAGGATTGTAATAATATAATTGACATGTTTATAAAAACAATTAATATGGTCAAATTTATAAAAAAAAAGGTCGCTAAGAAAAGTTGTTTTCCAAAACTTTAGAGGTTGAATTAAAGTAAGGGAAAAATCCACAAAATCTGGTGGTGCTTCAACAACCGTGTATCTTACCACCGTGTGATACATTCCCTGATACATTGGGCAACGTATCAGACTTGTATGCTGCTCCGGTTCTGTTTTATCTTCAAAATATGCTCCTTGATAAGTTGGGCACCGTATTATACGCCCCTACCTGACGTATCATATGCTAGACGTCTTCCTGCCTTGATTAACTTTCATATTTTGTGTATTTGCACATGTAGTCCCTCAACTTCGTTCCAACACTTCAATAAAGCTTCCAAATACACACTTAGGGTTCTAACACATGCAAACAATAACAAGGTCAAAGTAAACGTGTTCCATGCTAATAATCATATAAAATCATACATGTAAACATCGAATAAACACCACGTTATCACATCTTCACATTTATTTTTTTGGTTTCCCTCAAGCAAAGGTCATTTGTAATCTATCCCTCATTAACAATTAGACATCACTAATCACCTACCAATTCTTAATTAAGGTCTAGAATCATACCCAACCTTAATGTCTGTACATAATCACTAGTGTTGCACTTTTAAAACAGAACAATCTTCCGAAACCTAACAAATCTTCTTGTTTCCATATATGTAATCCCACTTTCTCATAGTATACCCAAGCCACACATGAATCAAAAAAATACTTAAATGAGTTTAACAAGGCTTGGGTTAAGGTGCAGATTCAAAGGATGTATATGGCTAAGGTAATGAAATCCAAAGTGTTTTAAGCTAGTTTCCATGTAAAACCACCAATTAAGTAATAAGTATTAATTTGGGTAAATTTGATCTAGTTAATCAATTCAGTTCATACTTAAAACATATAGTATAACTCAACTAATGTGACAACATACTAATGTGACAACATACTAATGTGACAACATGTATGAAAAGTCCACCTGCTATTTTGTACACCCTTTAAACACTTCTATCAATTTCTCGAATAAATGCAAGTACAACCATGACTAACAAAACTTTGATTTTATTCGGTGAAAACTTTGATTTTCAAGAACAATCGGCTTTTCTCATAACTTTGGCAACAATTTTCAATTTTTTATATCATCATTTTTTCGACACTTTTTATCAAACCTTTCCACCATTCTCATCGTCCCACACGTAAGATACATTGTCCTCGATGTATGTTTTATAATAAAAAAATTATTGAGATGAGATTCCCAAATCACTTTAGTTATAAAACATCATGACGTATATATATGCACCTAATTACTAACCAAACAACTAACTACTACGACACTGACTCGATAAACATAACATCATTCCTATCACATAAAGTTACACCCACTAACACAATATATCTCCATTGCAAATAAAAATAAAGGAAGAAAGAAAAATTATTCAACAACCATAATCAAGATAAAAGGAGGAACATGTGGACCTAATAAGTGACATAGCAACTGCTCAGCGAGTGTCGTTATTGGTTGAGAGTCGGGACGTACGGGTCATCAATTAGTGACTGGGAATCTTTGGTCCAAACCAAGCAACCATCAAACTCTATGTCATTACCAAAAAATCATCGAAAGCACCAAAAGATAAGCCACTTGGCCCTTGCTAGTGAGATGGTAAAGGTACCATCTAGAGAAATGTGTCTCATCATACGAATACTTGGCCACCCTATAATATTCCCCTACTCGGCTCCAATCAGTTGGTCGCAGGGGTGGAACATTCGAGCGACTGGCATAATATATCAATGTAATGGCGGTGTTGTCTCGCCTCCGCACACCTCACGTTGAGCTCTTGCTCATGTAATGTAACAACCCTAAATTTTCTTAAAATAAAGAAAACAAAAATTTCTAGAAAAGTAGGTTGATACGGGCCGCATTGGATAAGTGATGCGGGCTGCATCGCGTGCTGGCATATAAGGGCCACATCGTCACCAGGATGTTGGCCACAACAATATGGAAAAGAATCTCTCGTTGGATTGGCACGTGTATGATGACGAGGAAACATAATGTGACATGTGTATGATAATTAAGGGCTGGATTTGGACACGTGGTCTCGACGCGGGCCGTATCAGGTGAGGATCCGCATCGGATGGAGAAGTTAAGGACTGATGTGGTGGTGACACATGTCAGCCACGCATCGCAAACCTCTCTCTTACACTAGACTCGTCTTAGGTAAATCTGAGGTGCCGCACGACGAATACCGATTGAAAACAAGAAGCCAAGTGACATAAGACGAAGTGTTGTTTACATAGGAACTATCTCTTGATCCTAAGTAGTCATTGACTCAAAACTAAAAGGTGAATACGTTTAATATTTTTAAAATGAATAAATAATTTAAATATTTAAAAATGACATTAATATGTTTTACACGCATTTAAAGCGCAAAGGTGCCACTAAAGAAAATTTAACCAAAATTTTATATATAGTTTGGCCAAGTTATATCCTAAGAATATGTGAAAATCATATATAGTGTTTGTTCAGATATAGTGCAGATAATAATGATTCGAATGGTCCCGTCATTAGTCTGATTGACGAAGAGATCAATATGTATGGAGGGTGACACCACAGTTGAAATATACTACTAAATATGTAGTTATCAAAAATTATGATTTATCTGTTTCATTATATTCACACCTAATTATTTTTATGTCTATTAAATGTATTTATGCTAACACATGATTTTACAAAAATTTTCAAGTAAGCATGCTTAGTATTGCCAAGAATAGGTTCTGGAATTATGAATGAATTCTAGGCACATACTATATCTTGTGATTATATTTAACAATATGTATTATCTGCTTATGGTAGAAGTTTTTGTTAAACATCATTATTTAGTGATGTTAATGTAAATATACAAAAGTTTGAATTACGAAAGAGATGTTTGTGAAATAAAAACCTATGTTGCGTAAATGATGTATCTACAAATAAATGAAAACACATATACCAAAGAGCCATGGTCCCAGGGTGTCCTGAAACCAGAGTGTGACATGTAAGTATGACATGTGTCTATTGTTCAATAGTTTCTTGCTGCTTTTTCATTACGTTCTCATGTCTCTATCCTGCCACAATAGCTACCTTTGAACCTTTATCCCACAACATTTTGGTAATGAACATCCATCTAGCATACTCTGAGGCCTCATCAGTTTGATTGTTGCCTCCATTTTTCTCGACTCATATGGCCTAGACGCTCTAGTAGGTTATTGACATGCTCCTCATGACTCAATTCATCACCCTGGTCATCACCATGAGTTTCACCATTACCATCACCATCTCTTTCCTCATTTTCCTCCTTTAACTCCTCCTCTTCATCACTTGATTCCAAGTGTTCCTCATCGTCGTTGGGTGCCAATGGTGGGGCATTTGGGATCACTTTCATTAGGACATGTTTTGTGCTTCTATCCTAGAGGAACATATTGTGACATCCGGTAATTTTCTGTTACCAAACTCTGTTAGTTCCGTTAAGTCTTGCATACACGTGTCGTGAGCACACACTAGTTGTCGTTTAACGTTAGTGACTTAATAATAACTAATAATGTTAAACTGATGATAACTTAACTGATTATGTAATTATTAAGTTATGCTTATGTGTTTGTGTATTTTAAATATTAATTGGGAAATTAATCGCGTAATGTGGAAACGTGTGTACTAATTCGTATGTTTTGTGTTTCGTAAAGGTAAAATATATAATTGTTATTATATATTTATTTGTTTAGTAATTTAGTTAAAAACACTTTTAAAAAGATTTTAATGTCTAATTTTTTATAAAATACAAAACACAAGGGTTTAAAAGATAATTATGCAAAATTAAGTTAATTAAAACAAAAACCCTAATCCAAAAGACCCCTACGGCCGCGATCTCTCTTCACACACACACACACCATTCAGATTTGAGCCAAGAACCATCGAATTGTTACGATTTTGGTTCGATTTCAAGCCATACAACAAGTTAACAACATCAAATCTTGTTTCTTTTCACGAATTAAATATTGGTTTTGATGTTTTTGAGGATTTTTCATTTTGGCTGAAACCCTAGGTTCAAATGGGATGATGATGATGTCGATTATTGATTGTTTGATGATGTTAATATGTTGGTTAGGTTGAATACACGCTAGTTAATGTCGATCGTGCAATAAAGTTTGGATTTTGATGGATTGTTCATAGGTTACTAAGAATAGTAACTTTATTTTGCATGAAACATTGAATTGTTAATGAATTAATGTTATGGATATGTTTATGATGATGATTAGATGTTAGATTGTTGTTATGAACATTGGAATATCAAGAATACATGTTATAGTTCATACATTACTAAAGATAGTACCTTTTTGAGTATGAAATTGATACATCATGTTAATTAGGTGTTATTGATCATGTCTAGATATGTTATGAGCTTGGTTAGGTATGAAATTGATGAAATCATAATTGAATTGGATGCTAGATCACTTTTGGTGTTACTTTCCCGAAAGGGAAACTTTATTTTTGTAGAACTTTGGATATGATGATTTGGACATGTTCTTGATGTTAGGATCATGTTAGAGTGCTTATTGATGAAGCCTAATATGGTAGAATGTGTTAATTGAGTTGTTTGGATGCTTGACTGATCATGAAGAGAATTTAGGTTTTCGTGGTGATCATATACGATAATGAAATGTGATTAGTGATTAGGGAATCATGTTTGGGACATTAGGATCATGCTAGTATGTTTATGGATGAATTCTAATATGGTTAAATGTGTTGTTTGGGTTGTATGAATGTTTATTTGGTTAGTTATCTGTTTTAGCCTGTTTGTGGGAATTCATAGTTATGAGTCATATGGATATGTTGTGCATGATTTGATCTTTCTATGATGCATTAGTTGTGTTATAGTTACACTGAGCATGCTAGTTGTTAGGGACTTGCATGAGTTGTATGACGATCTAATATGGTATGATGACCTAGGTAGAACTTGGGTTGACAATGTGATACACATGGATAATTTGTATGATACTCTTGTATGTGAAGTTGTCACACATGATTAAACTATATATCAACTAATATGTCACCAACGGGTCAAACAGGTCAACTGGGTCACATGTGTGTTGTCTTTATAAAACTTTGAGTTCTTTGATTGTAGAGCACTTAGAGTTTCTTTGGGATTTATGTGTACATGTACTTATGTACTTGTGTGTTCTAGGTAACCTCTAAAGGTTGTCTTTCCACTTGTCCTTGTCAAGTTAAACTTTAAGTATCCTTTACGCGCATCAGGTGAGTTCATGCTCCACTCTTTTTACATAAACTCTTTTGGGGGAAATAGCATACGATTTATCATTATGAGTTGTGTATGGTTTTAATATAGTGTTGATTACCATGGAAAGTCCTCACACTTTCGGTTTGTTCATAATTATTTAGTAGAAAATCTTGGGTAGTACTACTGGGTCTGCCGAGCCCCACCTGTGTGACTCGAGGTCAGACGGGTGTAATATTTTCCTAATGAACATTGTTACGACCTGGTAAGTCATGGCGGGAGGCAACTAACTTAACACAGTCAGCTTCAAACGTAAAATCACTATGATTATTACTAATTGTGAATAGACTAGATATCTATTACAATACACTGCTTATGTTTTATAACTATCACTGATTATTATTTAACGCAAACTCATGAATTAACCAACCATTATGTTGACTTGTTTAGTATGCTATTCTCAGGTTAAGAGTTGCTATTGCCTAGGAGCACGTTGCACGGGTCAACATTATGAAGTTGTCTGCATGTCATGAAACAATATTTTGTTTATGTTTGTTGAATACCTATGATTGTTTTTGCATAACTTTTGGGTGCGTATGTTTGCACATTTTAAAACATGTTACACTGTTTTGGATTTTAAACGCTTACGCGGTATTTAAAGTTAAACTCTGATTTTGATTGTTAGTTCATATAGAGTCGTTCTGAGTAACTAATGAGTGAGATTCTGGTTTGTCACGTGCCTCGCGGTAAAACCCCGCACGCGGATTTTGAGGGTGTGACAGATTGGTGTCAGAGCCATTGATTATAGGGAACTAGGTTGCATATACACTAGACTATAACCGCATACAGTTAGTTAGTTACTTGTTCCTTATTTCTCTACTGTATACACATTGGCATACACATCACACTCTCTGCAGCATGGCATCATCATCGAAAGCTCCGGGTAAGCGACCGGTATCACCTACACGTTCTGAGTCCCCACCTCCCTATTCACCAGTACCTGACAATGGACCTGACTGGCCCCGACATTATTACCCTTTTGAAGAAGTTAATTGTGATCAACCTTTTGCCTTAGTGGAGCGTGATCCTCCACGAGACTGGAGCTTCTACCCTAAGTTTGTAGATCATTTAATGTATAGGGAACGCGTGCCTGTTCCGAGGCCATGAACTAGGAACAACATTGAACAACCTACACCTTCTCTTCCACGGACGGTACAGTCAAACGAGCAAGTTATTGTTGTACTAGTGGATGCACTGGATACTGAGCAACAACAAGTCAAGAAACTCACCAATGAGAACTACACCCTGAAACACGAGGTACAAGAACTACGACAACAGGTGGATACGCTTGAGAAGCGGCATGGGAAGACCCTAAGTGGGTGTTATACTATGGAAGACGTCATAATAGCACTTACAGTATGCGTGAATGGACTAGAGCAGCGGGAGGGAATGGCAAATAATAGGTTTACAGCTCTAGAAGCCCAACTGGCAGCACTCCAGGTTGCTATAGCTCCTGTTCCAGCAGAGGACCCTAAGGATGAGGACCCTGAGGAAGCCCCTGAGGAGGAAGAGGAACCAAAAGAAATGGAGGACGACAGCGATGGGTCAGACGTCGTGGATTGATATTTTTTGTGACTTATAGTATGTAGTGTTTCTTTCTTTTGGAAACCTATGTGGGAAGGGTTGTTTCCTGCCCAACTGACAAACTCAAATTTTGACATTGATGAATATTTTGTGACTCATTTGCAATTTTATTTACCTTTGGTTATTATTTTTGTTATAAATGTTATGGTTGTGATGAAATCATTATTTCTTATTGTTTACTATATATTTCGATAAGATACATATGTTGGATGTTACTCATTATTGTATTTGTGAATATAAAGTGAAAAACGGACGCCGGTGGACATGGACATGGACGTGGACGTGGACGTGGACGTGGGCGTGGACGTGGGCGTGGGCGTGGGCGTGGATGTGGCACCGGAGGCCGTGGAGGCTGTGCCATAAATATGACGCCTGCGGAGTTATCTGCCTTAATCAAAGAGCATGTTCAGGCAGCAGTGGCTGCTACCCAGCCGGGACAGCCAGCAGGTAAATGACAGACTCTGTCTTCTCAATGACAGAGTGATCAGGTGAAGTATGCCACCGGGACTTTGGAAGGTGCGGCTCTTTCCTGGTGGAACGCACAGGTCCAAATACTGGGCCATGCTATGGCCAATGATCTCCCTTGGGCCGAATTCAAGGAGATCATGACTGAGGAGTACTGTCCTTGCAACGAGGTATAGGAGCTGGAAATGGAGTTCTGGCAGTTAAAGATGCAAGGCTCTGAAATCGAGGGCTACACCACCCAGACCCACGAACTAGTCACTTTATGCCCGGGGATGGTGAACGAAATGCATAAAAGGGTTGAGCACTACATCCGGGGATTGGTGCCTGAGATCCAAAGCATGGTAACTGCTTCTAACCCCGCCACTATTCAAGAAGCCATTCGGTTAGCTCATAAGCTAACTTGTCAAGTGGTGTAGCAGGGACGACTACCCACGCTGGCCCCTGTGGCGAGCGTGCCCGACAACAAGAGAAAATGGGATGGTCGCAGCAACAAAGCATCATCTTCCAGTAGTCAACCTCAATCCCAGCAGCAACAACCAATTTAGCAACAATAGAGGTTTGACAATAACCGAAGTTTCAACCAGGTGACTCCCAACAATCAAGGACCCAGTGGTTACGACGGTAAACACCCCAAGTGCAATCGGTGTAACTACCATCATGTGGGAAGGTGTGATACCTTCAAATGCCAGTTGTGGGAAGATTGGACATGCAGCTAAAGACTGTCATGGTGAACTGATGAGGAAGCCATAACAAACTCAAGAGACTCCCAAAGGTTGCTTCGAATGTGGAAAGGAAGGCCATTACAAGCGCAACTGCCCACAACAGAGGAAGAATGGGAATGGCAACAATAACAATGGCCACAACAACAACAACAATGGTAACAACAACAATAACGGTAATGACAACAGTAATCGTGGCAACAAAAATGGTGCTAAGGGAAGAGCCTTCGTCATTGGCTCAGGTGAGGCCCTAAACGACCCTATGACTGTTACTGGTAAATTTTCGGTTAATGGACGTTTTGCTACTATACTATTCGATATTGGAGCCGATAAAAGTTTCATGTCCTTAGTCTTTTAAGTGACATGCCTTCAGCCTTAGAATATAAATACACAGTAGAATTAACTGACGGTAAACAGATTCACGTAATGCACATTCTTAGAGATTGCAAGATAGAACTTGCTGGTCACACATTCACCATCGATCTTATGCCTGTTACGCTTGGAAGTTTTGACGTAGTGATAGGCATCGATTGGCTCTCCGACAAGCAAGCGGAAGTCATATGTCATGAGAAGATCATACGGATTTCTGTTGGTGAAGAAGTCTATACGGTCAGAGGTGATAGGAGTGGTGCAGTGATAGGCATCATCTCGTATATGAA
Source organism: Flaveria floridana (assembly GCA_018326465.1). Lineage (NCBI taxonomy): Eukaryota > Viridiplantae > Streptophyta > Magnoliopsida > Asterales > Asteraceae > Flaveria > Flaveria floridana. Next base: position 4,304 of record BJCO01642346.1, on the reverse strand, counting down.
GGCACACAAGTTATTGAGGAAAGGTCGTTTGGCCATATCAGCACTCGTCACTAATAAGCAACCAGATGAAAGGAAGATGGAGGGTATTCCCATGGTATGTGATTTTCCAGAGGTGTTTCCAGAGGATCTTCCTGGATTGCCACCTCACCGCCAAGTGGAATTACAGATCGAGTTGACTCCTGGCGCAGCCCCGATTGCTAGGGCACCTTATCGATTAGCACATAACAAATTACAGGGGTTGTCGTCATAACTTCAGGAGCTTTTAGATAAGGGCTTTATCCGACCTAGCACATCACCTTGAGGAGCCCTTGTTCTGTTTGTCAAGAAAAAAGATGGCACATTTCGGATGTGCATTGATTATAGGGAACTGAACAAAATCACAATCAAGAACAAATGTGCATGTAAATGGAAGGTGCGGCTCTTTCCTGGTGGAACGCGCAGGTCCAAATGCTGGGCCATGCTATGGCCAATGATCTCCCTTGGGCCGAATTCAAGGAGATCGTGACTGAGGAGTACTGTCCTCGCAATGAGGTATAGAAGCTGGAAATGGAGTTCTGGCAGTTAAAGATGCAAGGCTCTGAAATCGAGGGCTACACCACCCAGACCCACGAACTAGCCACTTTATGCCCGGGGATGGTGAACGAAATGCATAAAAGGGTCGAGCACTTCATCCGGGGATTGGTGCCTGAGATCCAAAGCATGGTAACTGCTTCTAACCCCGCCACTATTTAGGAAGCCATTTGGTTAGCTCATAAGCTAACTGGTCAAGCGGTGTAGCAGGGACGACTACCCACGCGGGGCGCTGTGGCGAGCGTGCCCGACAACAAGAGAAAATGGGATGGTCGTAGCAACAAAGCATCATCTTCCAGTAGTCAACCTCAATCCCAGTAGCAATAACCAATTTAGCAACGATAGAGGTTTGACAATAACCGAAGTTTCAACCATGTGACTCCCAACAATCAAGGACCCAGTGGTTACGGCGGTAAACACCCCAAGTGCAACCGGTGTAACTACCATCATGTGGGAAGGTGTGATACCTTCAAATGCCAGTTGTGGGAAGATTGGACATGCAGCTAAAGACTGTCATGGTGAACTGATGAGGAAGCCACAACAAACTCAAGAGACTCCCAAAGGTTGCTTCGAATGTGGAAAGGAAGGCCATTACAAGCGCAACTGCCCACAACTGAGGAAGAATGGGAATGGCAACAATAACAATGGCCACAACAACAACAACAATGGCAACAACAACAATAACGGTAATGACAACGGTAATGGTGGCAACAACAATGGTGCTAAGGGAAGAGCCTTCGTCATTGGCTCAGGTGAGGCCCTAAACGACCCTACGACTGTTACTGGTAAATTTTCGATTAATGGACGTTTTGCTACTATACTATTCGATATTGGAGCCGATAAAAGTTTCATGTCCTTAGTCTTTTAAGTGACATGCCTTCAGCCTTAGAATATAAATACACAGTAGAATTAACTGACGGTAAACAGATTCACGTAATGCACATTCTTAGTGATTGCAAGATAGAACTTGCTGGTCACACATTCACCATCGATCTTATGCCTGTTACGCTTGGAAGTTTTGACGTAGTGATAGGCATGAATTGGTTCTCCGACAAGGAAGCGGAAATCATATGTCACGAGAAGATCATACGGATTTTTGTTGGTGAAGAAGTCCATACAGTCAGAGGTGATAGGAGTGGTGCAGTGATAGGCATCATCTCGTATATGAAGGCACACAAGTTATTGAGGAAAGGTCGTTTGTCCATATTAGCACTCGTCACTGATAAGCAACCAGATGAAAGGAAGATGGAGGGTATTCCCGTGGTACGTGATTTTCCAGAGGTGTTTCCAGAGGATCTTCCTGCATTGCCACCTCACCGCCAAGTGGAATTACAGATCGAGTTGACTCCTGGCGCAGCCCCGATTTCTAGGGCACCTTATCGATTAGCACATAACAAATTACAGGAGTTGTCGTCATAACTTCAGGAGCTTTTAGATAAGGGCTTTATCCGACCTAGCACATCACCTTAAGGAGCCCCTGTTCTGTTTGTCAAGAAAAAAGATGGCACATTTCGGATGTGCATTGATTATTAGGAACTGAACAAAATCACAATCAAGAACAGATATCCCTTACCTCAAATAGATGATTTGTTTGATCAACTGCAAGGGTCAAGTTATTATTCTAAGATTGATCTGAGATCTGGATATCATAAGTGTAACATCTCGTATTTTTGTTAACTAAAAGTTACTTTTGTTTATTCTTATAAGGGCCATTGTAGTCAATCTTAAAATTTATGGGTGATTTATGCTTATTTCTTAGTTGTTATTAAAATATGATGTATGAAAGCTAATAATTAAAATATTAAATGGCACAATAATAATAATTATGATAATATTAATAATAGTAACAATAATAATAAGTTATAATAATGATAATAATACTAATAATAATAACTAAAATAATGGTAATAATAATAATAATAATAATAATAATAATAATAATAATAATAATAATAATAATAATACTAATAATAATAATAATAATAATAATAATAAAAATTATTCACTCAAAATTGTTTAAAACTTAATTAAGTTAGGGGGTTGTTTTTGCCATTTTATAAACTTTAACAGAAAGTTATGTGCTTAAAATAATAACAAATCAAACCACAAGGGGTATATGTGTAAAATTTTAAAGTTACAACCCAACCCCCCACCCTCAATCACCCCGGTTTTCCGGCCAAGACTCCGGCCAACTTCCGGCTGAAGTCCGGCAGCCTACAAATCACCAAAAGGCCGTCGGTTTTGACCCCAAATTGTCCCGAATGAATGCATGATTACGTTTCGAACCTTAAATGCACTTTAATTTTGAATTAAAGTTGACAATGGATGTCGATTGAGCGCGGCAACCGTCGACCCCAAATTCTCTAACCGTTCGAACATTAAACCTTAATAATAACTCAATTAACTTAACCTAATCAATCACCTATCTATTCCTAAGCTTGTAATCAACATAATTTCCCCTGGAACACACACCAACCTCATACCCGATCCTCTCCAATACCGCGACCTGCATTCCAATTGAACATCACTAATTCGTCAAATTAAACTGAAATTGATAAGGGGCTTTGGATCCAGAGCATCACTTGAAGCTTTCTACAAGTTTAATTTGGTTTTTATGATCGTTTGCACACGAACTGAGTCCAACCTTTGTTGCGGTCTCATCATAGTTTGTTCATCCTTCATCCACTTTCATTTCGGGTAATTAAACATAGTTATATGCTCGTTTTTGTTCGAGGAATGAAAGCCCTAACATTAATATGGATAATAACATCGATTGGTACTTCAATTTGGAATCAATCGAAGCTAGGGTTCATGGTGAATTAGGGGTTATCTGGAATTGTGGGTTTTTAAAACTACGGAACCATTTCATAACATGGCTTCGGCCCTTAGCTTACTGGTTACACATGCACCCACATAAGCTAGAGGTCCCGGGTTCGAACCCGGGCAACCTCAAATTTTTTAGGCTTTTTTTGACCTTTAAAAAATTATAAAAATGTCTAAAAATTATAAAAATCAATTTTGTAAACTTTATCTATTTTTAAAGTCACCTAACTATTTTCTGTAAATTTATTACCTAAAATACTTTAATATTTTTATTAAATATTTTTAACAAATGTTATAATTAGTTTATTTTTATAAAAATAGACTTTAAATAATAGTTTAAACCACTAAATTGTTATTGGTTCAAATGTCACCTTTAAATTATTGTTTAGATCATGATTATTTTAAATAATTATAAAAGTTTATTTAAACTTTATATTTAAACCTTACAAATTATTACAAATGAATTTTCTTTTTATTTCTTTAAAATAGTATATTTTTTCCAAAATATAAGTGATTCCATTTGTTAAATATAATTATTTGCAAAGCCCAAATTTCAATTGAAACCCTAGTTCCCGTTAAAACATTAAACTTATTATTAAAACTTTAACCTTGTGAATATATATATATATATATATATATTTAGGTGCCTTGTGACGATTTACGTTGGAACGACGCCTATTATTATTCTTATTAATCGTGATTCATATACTTATTTGTCATGTGAGTTTCCTTGCCCCATTTTATAATATTTCACACCGTTTAGGGGTGAAACATATTACATTATTTAACTTATACTTGTAAACATTTTATTCTTGTAATGCACTAGCAATTCATACTTATATTTTGTCATGGTTATTTGTGTTATTATAAGTCTTATATGAGATACATATTTTGTTTACAATCATTAACTA
>BJCO01642303.1:0-10318 GCA_018326465.1 Flaveria floridana | reverse complement strand
TTGTTTGTTTGTTTGTTTTATGTGTAATTTAGTTCTTGAAAAATTAAAATTATGCTTATAAGATTATTTGTTGTTTTTGTATTTTAAGCGCGTAGTAAACCGCATTTAAGAAGCATTATGTAAATATATTAAAGTAATTGGTTTTGTTTAAATTTAGTTTATGGAACATTTTACGAGTCATAAGTTACTGTAGTTAGTCTATTTTTTCATTTTTGAAGTATTTATAATTAATTTTCTATTTTTGTGATTAATTACTTTTTTTATAGTGAGAATTTTTATATAAAATAGAAGAAAATTTTATATGTGCTAATACTTGGTTTTAACTTATTGTTATTATAATATAGTTAAGAATATTTAGATTATAAATTGTTCTTGTCGGTCTTACATCTTTTACGCTCGTTGTTTAGTTTTAACGTGTTTTCAGGTTCAGGTAGACTTTGTTTATATTTTTGATCATGGAATAATTTAATATGCTTTATAAAATTATTAAGTTCTGTATTTTTTTAATATTTTTCAATGGAGATCGTTTTTAATAATTTTTATGTTTTTAGAATATTTAATATTTGTATTTTTGTTTGATATGTAAATCAACTCCAAAAATTATGAAACCTTAATTTTAGTCATTTCTTATCATTATTAGTCTACTTCAGTTTTATAGTTTTTTAGATTTTTTGTTTTTTCTATTTTCGATGAGTTATCCGGTTAGTCACATTAAATACTAGTTAAGTCTTGGTTCTGGAATGTCAATCATTTTAGAGAGATTTTTCCCTTCTCAATCAGTCCATATACTAAACAGAAAATAAATAACTTCATAATTCATATGTTTAAACCCTAACTTTATTTTTGTATTTTTCTTAAAAATATAAGATTTTCCAAGCTTAAATCTTAAATAGAAAATAAACTATAATTCTATAATTTATAAAATTTTATAGCTTACTTTAATCACGTTAACCTTTTAGAAATTTTAGTATTATGATTTTAAACTCATCTTATATATTTACTTATTTTTATGTCAAATCGGTTTTGCAGGTAAACTAGTTTTACTAAAAACATATTTATGACTAACGGGGATAGATGTAAACTTTTGCATCTTTTAGTTACAAAAACGTTTGATGTTTTAATTGTTCATAATATGTTGCGGGTGTCATGGGGTTTATTTTGTCACTAACGTGATGATACGTGATATTTCGTGTGTGTTCGGGTCGTGTCAGGTTACTTTGATGTGAGGGATGGTTGAGAGAGTTCAAGGCTTATATAGGTACTCGTAATAATGAAAATAATTTTCCTAAAATGAGGAGTTTGTTCAGGTTCTATATTGAATAATATGAGACTTGTAATGTGCAGGTGTGTGTGCTATTACATTGGCTCAAGATGATTGATATGGCTTCTCGTGGTTTGATTAGGAGATTCAGTTAGGCTAGAAATGGTTGTTATTTATGTGTAGAAGATAGAAATTAGAAAAAAATCTCAAATGGAGAGAGTTAAATAGGATTTTTTGTGAGTTGTAATGAAGAAAGTGAAGTGTTAGGTTAGTGTATAGGGTTTTTTCTCTGAGAGGGGAAGGAGAAAAGGTGGAGTGGGTCTCCGATGTGCTCCAAATTATACATAAAAATCCAATCAAAAGCACATTAATTATTCCTCAATATCTCCCTTAAAATGATGAGTATGTACTTAAAAATATTAAATTGTGTTTGCAGGTGTTTAAAAGGGACAGTTGGACAAAATAAGCATATTGGACAAGAAATTGAAGTAATCCAAGCTTTGTAGTCTAAGCATGGGGCCGTGCCCCATTAAGCACGCCCCCATGCCTTGCCTGAAACACACCCCCGTGCTAAATTGACACACCCCCGTGTTTGGACATTTGACTAGACAAAAAGTACTGTCCCTTAAAAGCAAGCACGGGGTCGTGCCCCACCTCCAACACGGGGTCGTGCCCCATTAAGCACGGGGCCGTGCCCGACACAACCTGCACGTACGAGCCGACCAACTTTCGTAAGCATTGTACTAGCACGGGACCGTGCTTAAACACTCCAGAAAGCCTATAAATAGAGGCCTAAGTTCACCATTTTAGTAAGATTTTAGTGGGAGAGTTACTCTAGAGAATTCTCTCGGGAATCAAGTCTTCAAGACCATTCGGAGGCTCGGGAGGTGCATATAACACTTGGAAGAAGCTCGGGATTATCTAAACGTCATCCATTGTGGATCACCGGTTTGATTGTTCCATTTCACCGATGATTTCATATCTGTCTTTTATGTTATCTGTTGTTATGTTCAAGCTCATTATGAGCTAAACTCTTATTATCATCCTAATTGGATGAAACTTATGTAATTTATGATGAACTAATGGTGTTATATATGTTATGTTAATGTTATGGTGGTCTTGGGAAAACTTTTGATGGGCAGCATCTACATTTGAACGGGAAGTTATAAATTTATGGTTTGTGATTATGATTGTCATACACGGTTGCAAAACGTATGATCAACTTTCATTCACGAAACCGGTCTTCATAATAAATCCATGGCTAATGAACTAGAAACGGTTATTAGAAATCATATCACCTTAACTTTTTGATCATTTGCGGGTTCCCTTTTATTAGTATGAGAAATCTACAGTAATTGTTACGGTTTTCTAAAATTAATGGTATGTTAGGAAGGAACCTGATCAACTCTCTTTTTAACATTAAGTTATGTTTTCAGAAATCGTATGTCAAAAAGGTCACAAAAGATTTATCTATATTACTAGGGCTTTGATCTAAGCAGTAAAATCAGCCTGGCGTGATCCTAGTCACTACAGAGCAGGATAGACGGGAAATCGTGCCAACACATCTTTATAAACATTAACATAATTACATTAATCAATATCTTTAAATCACACCACCAATTCATCATAGTTACATAAGTGTAATCTAATTAGGATGATAGCCTTTATTCCCTGGTTTTAAATCCAAACGCTTTAATCTTACTTTACTTTATTTTAATAAATCCATGGCTAATGAACAAGCAGCTCCAATCATTGAAGAAGACATTTTAGAAGGTACACCATCCAAAGAAGACATGGCTAACCACGATGAGGAAATAAAGATGACACACTCTGCCACACCGTCAATCGATGGTTACGAGTCTAGTGTTGTCCAACCAGCAATAACAACCAACAATTTCAAGATTAAGTATAGTATTATCCAACTCGTGGAAAACTTTGTTCAGTTCCATGGATTGCAAGACGAAGATCCTAACGCTCACATCTCACGATTCCTTCGTATCTGTGCGACCTTCAAAATCAATAACTATTCAGACGACACCATTCGACTAAGACTTTTTCCATTTTAGCTTCGAGGCCGAGCCATTGACTGGCTTGATTCGCTTCCGCCTGGTTCCATCACCACATGGGCGGAAATGGCTGAACAATTAATTTTGAAATACTTTCCACCCGATCACACTGCCAAACTGAGAAGTAGCATCACAAGCTTCCGCCAAGATGATAATGAATCATTACACGCCGCATGGGAGAGATACAAAAGTCTCCTTCGGAGATGCCCACATCACAAACTTGATCTGTGGCTGCAGTGTCAAACCTTTTACGATGCAATCAGCGGAGCACACAAACAAGTTGTAGACCAAAGTGCGGGAGGAGATTTCGGAAGTGTCACGCCAACAGAGTCATACCATGCCCTAGAAAGAGCAACTAAGAAGAGCTTTTCTTATAATCCCTTAAGAACCAAACCTAGTCCTAAAGGCATTCATTAAGTAGACTCTGAAACCCTAATTGCAGCCCAATTAGAAGCTCTAATCAAATGATTCGAACAATTGCAAGCCGAGCTAAAGAAAACTCCAACACGATGCAACACCTGTGGAAATTCACACAAGACCAGCAAATGCCCACAAGGCATTATGATGGTTGAAGATGTTGAGTATGTAGGAGGCCCAAGTAACTCATATAACAACAACTCAAATTGGAGAAGCAACTCAAATTACAGAGATACTGGTAACAACCAATCATCATCAGGATTTAACTGAAGGCCACCTTACCAATAACAGAAACCACCATACCAAGGTCCAAGCAGTAGTGATCAAGATTGTGGAGCATCATCAATAGAAGGCCTATTGCAGCAATTGTTGTTAACCATATAAGCCACAGATGAGTACATCCGGAAATCTGATCGAAGAAATGAGGAGAGGTTCCAAAGAAACAAGAGTGACATCAAAAGCAACAAAGCATCATTGCAAACCATAGAACACCAAGTAGGTAAGATAGCACAACAACTATCTAAAAGACCCCAAGGTGCTTTGCCTAGCAACACTGTGACAAACCCTAATGCTCAATTCAAAGCCATCACCACCAGGAGTGGCAAAACCACTCAAGGTGATGCACCTGCATTACAACCCATCCTTAAAGAAGTAGAAGCCGAAGCTCCAAGTAATACAAGTGATAAGCAAAAGCAACCTGCTATTATTGAAGAACCAGCCAAGAAATACGTTCCACCACTACCCTATGTTCCACCTCCTCCATATCCAGGTCGTTTGAGGCAACAACGAATGGAGGCATAATATGGCAAATTCCTGGGGTTGTTCAAACAACTCCACATCAATCTGCCCTTGGTGGAAGCCTTAGCCCAAATGCCAAATTATGCTAAGTTTTTGAAGGGTGTCTTGTCAAACAAAAAGAAATTAGAAGAGTTATCACACGTAGTTTTGAATGAGGAATGCTCTGTAGTTCTTCAAAACAAACTACCTCAAAAGATGACAGATCCAGGAAGCTTTACCATACCTTGCATAATAGGAATCTTTCTGTTAGCAACGTGTTAGCTAATTTAGGTGCTAGCATTAACCTTATGCCTTATGCGGTTTTTGAAAAGTTAAACTTAGGTGAACCTATACCTACCCGTATGAGCATCCAGTTAGTTGGCTGTTCTGTCAAATATTCCAAGGGGCATCGTTGAAAATCTCTTAGTTAAAATTGACAAATTTGTATTTCCCGTTGATTTTGTGATCATTGACATGGATGAGGATAAGAGTGTTCCTCTTATCCTAGGTCGACCTTTCTTAGCGACTGCTCGAGCCCTCATTGATGTTTGCACTGGCAAACTCATGCTTTGAGTAGACAAGGAGGAAGTAACTTTCGATATAGGCAAATCCATGAAACACTGTCAACATCATGATGACTCGCTCTATTACATTGATGTTTGCGATTCAATCATAAGCTGTCATTTAAAGGAAACTCTTTGAAATAAAGCTTGCAACACTCAATTAATAGAGGTCCAAATCACCAAACCCATCTGTGAGAATCAAATCATTCCAGAACTAGAAGTTGATGAAACATTGTCTCATCAAGAAGCATTTGAGATCATTGAACAAGAGCTAGAACCTAAAGCCAAACCTTCTATTGAAGACCCTCCAGATTTAGAGCTCAAAGAACTTCCATCTCATCTCGAATATGCTTTTCTTGAAAACACATCTCAACTTCCTGTCATAATCTCATCCGCCTTATCAATTGATGAGAAGAACAAGTTGCTCAATATGCTAAAGGCACATAAACGAGCAATTGCATGGAAAATCATGGACATCAAGGGAATCAATCCATCCTTTTGCACTCACAAGATACTGATGGAGGAGAACTTCAAATCCTTCATTCAACCTCAAAGACGTTTAAACCCGAGCATGAAAGAGGTGGTGAAGAAGGAAGTAATCAAACTGCTAGATGCCGGTTTGATTTACCCTATTTTTGATTCACCTTGGGTCAGTCTTGTCCAAGTTCTTCCAAAGAAATAAGGAATGACGGTTTTAACTAACGAGAAGTTTGAGCTTATTCCCACTCGTACAGTTACAGGATAGAGAGTTTGCATTGATTATCGCAAACTCAATGACGCCATAAGGAAAGATCGCTTCGCTCTTCCTTTCATTGACCAAATGCTTGAGAGATTATCTAGAAAAATGTTATATTGTTTCCTGGATGGTTTCTCAGGTTATTTCCAAATTCCTATTGCTCCCGAAGATCAAGAGAAAATGACATTCACCTATCCATATGGCACGTTTGCTTATCGGCGAATGCCCTTTGGATTGTGTAATGCTCCCACTACATTTCAAAGATGCATGATAGCAATGTTTCATGACATGATCGAACACTCAACGGAAGTTTTCATGGATGACTTCTCCATCTTTGGAAACTCATTTGAACAATGTCTTGAAAATCAGGAAAAGATGCTGGTTAGATGTGAAGATTCTAACCTTGTTTTGAATTGGGAAAAATGCCATTTCATGGTTACTGAAGGAATAGTGTTAGGACATAAGATCTCTCGAGCAAGCCTTGAAGTCGATCAGGCCAAAGTCGACACTATTTCCAAACTTCCACATCCCAAGACCGTGAAAGATATCAGAAGTTTCCTAGGTCATGCAGGATTTTACCGTCGTTTCATCAAAGATTTCTCGAAAATCGCTCGGCCAATGACTCAACTTCTTGAGAAAGACTCACAATTCGTATTTTCTGATGAATGAACCAGTGCATTCAATTTACTCAAGGAGAGATTGGTAACTTCTCCGATCATGGTTTCCCCAGATTAGACGCTACCATTTAAAGTTATGTACGACGCAAGCGATTTTGTAGTAGGAGCCGTATTAGGACAAAGGAAAGACAAGCAATTCCACCCAATTCACTATGCGACCAAAACCTTAAACGATGCACAAGAAAACTACACCACCACCGAGAAAGAGCTTCCCGCGGTAGTTTTTGCATTTGACAAATTTTGCGCATATCTAATCCTTTGAAAAACAATCGTTTACACCGATCATGTAGCCCTTCGCTATCTGTTCAACAAACAAGATGCAAAGGCGAGATTGATTCGTTGGATAATTCTGCTTCAAGAATTTGACATAGAAATTTATGATAAGAAAGGAGCAGAAAATTTGGCTGCCGATCATCTCTCACGTCTTAAAGATTCAAGTCCTTCACAGACTAAGGAATCCATAATAAACGACAATTTTCCTCATGAATTCCTTACGCACATCCAATCCTCAATCGATAAACATCCTTGGTTTGCCGATTTCACAAATTACTTGGCAAGCGGAATCCTTCTCAAAGGAATGACTTATCAGCAAAAGAAGAAATTCTTTACTGATATCAAGTATTACTATTGGGAAGACTCATATCTATTTAGAATCAATGCAGACCAACTTATTCGTAGATGCGTATATGGAAGTGAAGCGGAACAGATTCTAAGGCACTATCATGAAGGACCCATAGGAGGACATCACGGAGCAACCCTTTAGCCAAAAAAGTATTTGACTCTGGATTTTATTAGCCCATGATCTTCAAAGATGCTCATAACATGGTACGCACATGTGATGCATGTCAAAAGGCAACCAATATATCAACACGGGATGAGATTCCTTAGAAACCAGTTCAAGTATGCGAGGTATATGATATATGGGGTATTCATTTCATCAGGCCATTCCCAGTTTCATTTGGCAATCGTTACATCTTGGTAGCAGTCGATTACGTTTCAAAATAGGCTGAAGCTCAAGCCTTACCTACCAATGATGCAAGGAACATTGTCAGATTCCTTAAGAAGCTATTCTCTCGTTTTGGTGTCCCCAAGGCTTTTATTAGTGATCGAGGAACGCATTTCTGTAACAACCAGCTCGAACGAGCAATGGCCCGTTATAGAGTGCACCATCGCTTTACAACTGCTTATCACCCACAAGCGAATGGGAAAGCCGAAGTCACTAACCGAGGCATCAAACGAATCCTTGAGAAAACCGTAGGTCAAAACCACAAGGATTGGTCTATCAAGCTAGATGATGCACTATGGGCTTTTCGAACAGCCTATAAGACTCCCATCGGCACAACACCGTTCAAACTAGTTTATGGGAAGCCGTGTCATCTACCTGTGGAACTAGAGCACAAAGCTTTTTGGGCACTAAAAGCAATAAACCTATACTAAGACCTTGCAAGAAAGAATCGATTCCTACAAATTCATGAATTAGAGGAATTGAGAGAACAAGCATACGAAAAAACTAACGATGCGCGATTAAAGAACACAAAACGATTTCATATGGGAGAATGTGTCTTACTGTATAATTCTCGTTTGCGCTTGTTTCCTGGAAAGCTGAAATCACGTTGGTCTGGACCTTACACGATTAAAAACGTGTTTCCGAATTGTGCCATTGAAATCGACAACCATGATGGTTTAAGTTTCAAAGTAAATGGTCATCGTTTGAAATCAACCAAGATTCTCTCGGAGATATTACACCTCCGCCCCGACGAAAATTAAGTGTGGGGAAGGGTCGCGCCGAAGACCCAAAACTTAAACGCGACATCTGTACATAGGTTTTTTCTTGCTTTGTTTAAACTTTATAGGACCTCAAAAGAACAAAAACGGAGCCGTTCCCCATGAAGCACGCCCCCGTGCCTCTGACAAAAGGTTTCCATGACCTCCACTGACGACTCTGGAACATTGCAGGTCAAATTTAAGACGAGTTCTAACAAGCACGGGGTCGTGCCTGTCCAAGCACGCACCCGTGTTCAACTTTCACGATCTGTATATAAATACCACACTTGTTCCATTCTTTCGTCATACCCATACCTGCTTAAAAAAGCCTGAAAAATGAAAGAATCAAGTCACAGAAGTTCAAGCTGGAATCCTGCGAAGAAACCGCGTTCTGAAATGTGAGAGCCAACGACACAAGAATACTTATTCAAGCTGCATGAATTAATCAAGCAAATGACTAAAATGAACCTTGTCGCATCCCAAGCTAAACTTATCCAAAAAGTTCAAGAAATGGGCGAGGAACTCGTTTCCATTAACCGTCAGCTTGCGAAGCTTAGCAACCGCACTTCTCACTATCCCATCCCAAACATTCCACATGAAATGTGTGGAGGCTTCTTTTAGAATCATTTCGTGATGTGCTAGGTGCGCTGATGCGTGATAAGGAGTCTGGTTTTGCAGTTTCAGATTCTCGGCTTTTAATGTATTATGTAACCGTAGGACCCTAGGAAATGCAATTGTCAATTAAGCACGGGGATGTGTTAATCAACTTTAGGACTATTTTCGTATCTTTCCTAATGATTTGGAAGTGATTAAACTTAACCGGGTAAATTGCGTAACGCGTGAAACTGAAAAACGGAACAATGAAAAACTGAAACCAGGCAGCATAAGGAGAGCACGCACCCGTGCCTATGGAGGTACGCCCCCATTCTCGACAATGAATGACACCATCTGACTTTTTTCAGCCTTTTGTCTTGTTAAAAACCGAGCTCATTACCTGCAATGTTCATATCCTTTTCCATTTTCACCATATTTTCACTTTTCTTTCAACTTTTCAAGAAGTTCTTTCAAGAGTATTGATCAAGAGGTTAGTGTACTAATTCCTATGATTGTAATGGTCATTGACATGAAGTTTGGTGATTAGGTCTCTAAACAACCGAAATCCTAGCAATTATATGTAAAGACTTGTCCTTAAACGTATTATGGAATGATGAATGCTTTAAACCTTCTTGTTCATGTTTCTTCTTGAAGTTAATTAGTGTTAATTAATATGTTTAGTTAGTTATTAGTATGTTTTCTTTTATTTTTAACAAGACTATCTTTATAATTCATGGTGAAATCATTATTAACCATGTTCAAGTTACAAGAATTCACAAGTAGTGTTAAACACTATATATATTTGAGTATCTTGAATTATTAACAAGTGCTTAAAATGCTAAACGTATAATCTTTGGTTTTTCAAGTAAGAAAATATTAAACCCATGCTTAATCAAAGGTTTACAAACAAAACCACGCGTGCTCGAGTCAAAATTTCATATCTCAAAATGTCAACTGCACCCCCACATTTCACAAGACGCTCCCCCATGTTTAACAAACTTTTTCTTGGATGTCAAATTATTAACTATTTTTAAACATGAGTTGAATGGTTTGGGTGTTATGTCTTGTGAAACCCATGATTATCACCAATGTCATGAAACTGTTCCAGAAATTTGTTTTGTATAGTTTAACTTATTTCTCAAATTTTAGGACCATGGATCATCCTTATTTGCAATTTGAAGGGAGCCGTGAGAGATGGTGTCTGTAAGGCCCCGCTCACCGGGCACCCTACAGTCGGTCCTTCATTGCATATATTTTAAACAAACAATGTATAACATACTTTTAATACATGATCATAGCATACGCAGCGGAATTAATAAAGAAAACATATGTACATTCTCATTCATTCATAAAAGTCATTACATCATTGACACGATTACAAAATACAATTTACCTACGTTTCCTAACCTTACTATGTTTGCTGGGGAGACACATAGAAACCCGAGATTTCCTAGCAATCTCTT
>BJCO01642255.1:739-16662 GCA_018326465.1 Flaveria floridana | reverse complement strand
TATCTAATGTTCTTTCATTTGTATGCATTGTGTATAAAGATCCATGGCTTGGGGTTTTTGTCAAATGGGTTTGATAATCAGATTTTAACATGTTTTAAATCATATATTCCGCTGCGTTTTTCATATATACAAGTAAATATGAACTTTGATAAACATGTTAAACCCCAACATTGAGAATATATTATTAAGCCTCTTTTAATTGAAATCCTCATTTTTAGTTCTTACCCGTTAAAACGCGTTTTTACCCGAAATTGACCGTTTTAAAAAAACTTTTTGACCAATTTTTCACCTCCATGGATTTTAGGTTCATCCCTTTATTTCCAAGATTTTTCTTCAAACGTTACCCGTTTAATACCGTTTTTAACTAAAAACTCCATTGAAGCATTTTTGACCATGTGTTCAACAAATATGATTTAAATTACTTTTTAACCCTTTTATGGCTAGAATTATTTTTAATATGGTTATACTCTAATTTCTCTTACTTTTATGGTCGTTTTACCACATTTCGGGTCCCCGAATATCTTCAAAATGCTTACAATCCTTACTTTTATTATTTTTCAGCCATGGACATCACCTCATAGACAACTAATAACTCAAAAATTACTGAAAAATAGCCCTAACATACGGATTTAACATGCAACCGTGAACTAAGCTTGTAGTTGTATGTTTTCACCATTTAAACCCATTACACATGTTTAAAACCTTACGGATCATGCTGAAACATTACTAAACCATTTAAACACTTTCAAAACAGGTTATTAAGAGTTTTATAAACCATTTATTAGCAGGTTACAAGCTTGGGTTCGGAGGTTACAAGGCATAAGGTTTAGATGATGCAAAAGTCACCTAAGAAGAGGGTTTTCTTGGTGTAACTCGTGTTCCACCCTTAGAATAACCAACATAACGAATAAGATACCTTCAAGGATGTTAAAAGCTTCTCAAGAAAAAGGTTGTAGCAGCAATTTTCTATTAGAACAAAGATAGTAAGGTTTTTGGTAGATTAAAGAAAGAATAACACATGACATAGCTTGTCGCGGGTGAGATGAACCTTACTCTTTGTGTGGTTCACGATTTGGAGTGTGTAGAGGGACAAAATGATCTGGAGATCTCGAACAAAGGTTGTAGAAGTCAAACTTGAAGGAACCATGTATCAAAAGTACTCAGGATAGTACTTTCATGCAAGTTGGAAGCTTGACCGATGATGTTTGATGGTGTTCTTCGAATGTTATGGATGAAATGGTGATGGAACCGTGGGTGTGTGTGTGTTTCTATTGGAGAGAATTCGAGAGGGATAGAAGAGTGTGTGAGGGTGGGTGTGTGTGGGATTTTCATGTAAGGGGAGTGGAGGATTGAAGTGGTGGTGTTTAGTTTAGAAGAGAGGAGAGGATAGGTGGAGAGGGGGCGGCCGAAGCTTGTCTTGTAGTGGAGAGTTTTTGTTTTAAATTTTAATTGTAAAATGGTTATTAAGTGGTGTAGTTTTGTAGTGTAGTGTAGTATTTTAGATGGTAAATTCTAGTTAGTTATTAAGCATTGAGCATGCATATGATTGTTTTCAACCGTGAATTATGTGTGTGTTCACACATTTTAATTGTTTCAATTAAGATTTAATTACAAGGGTGAATAAGTGACTTTGCCAGAACACGAAATTATTCCATGCTAAGGCTAGACTTTGCTAAATCATCTCAAAAGCACATGAAATAACAAAAATGACAATAATAGTAATAACAATAATAATGCAAATACTAATAATGATAATGATATTAGCATTAATATTAATTACATGGATAGTGATGCATGAGGTCAAGGGTTAGAATTATGACATAGAGGTCGGTTGTTACACTCTCCCACCGTTTAGGAAATTTCGTCTCGAAATTTTAGCTTCGATAAGCTCCGGAACGAGTGGGTCTGAAGAGATTTGTATAATTCTTTCTCATCTCATCTTCTCGCTACCAAGTGATTTTAGGTCCTCGCCTAGAATTCCATCTTACCTTAACCTTGGGTATGTGACTTTGTGCGAGTTTCTTGACCAATCGGTCGGTGATCTCTATAGGCTCTTCCACGAAGTTCAACTTGTCATTAATCCTCGCTTCTTTCAATGGTAACTCCATGGTCTTGTCTACCATACACTTCTTCAAGTTTGACACATGGAAGGTGTCATGTATGAAACTTAACTCTCGAGGTAGCTTTAATTGATACGCCATGGGGCCAATTCTTGCCAGTATATCAAAATGGTCCTATGTATCTCGGGCTTAGATTCCACTTCTTTCCAAACCTCACAGTTCCCTTCCAAGGTGCTACTTTTAGCATTACTTTGTCACCCACTTGAAGTTCTAAAGGTTTTCGTCTTCTGTCCACGTATTTCTTCTGACGATCTTTGGCTGCTCTTAAACGCTCCTTGATTTTAAATATTTTATTGGTGGTCTCCATCATGATGTCGGGTCCCAGTACTTGGCTATCACCGATCTCATTCCAACTCAATGGTGATTGGTATTTTCTACCATATAGGGCCTCATACGGAGCTGCCTTTATAATTACGTGGTACTATTATTATAGGAGAACTCCACCAAAGGAAGATGGTTGTCCTAGTTCCCAGCAAAGTCAATCACACAAGACCTTAGCATATCTTCCAAGGATTGAATGGTTCTTTCACTCTGACTGTCAGTTTGTGGGTGGTATGAAGTGCAATCCAGATGGGTTCCTAAAGCTTGCTAGAGTGATTTCCTGAAAGTGAAGCGGCTATCACGGTCGGAGATGATTTACAGTGGCACACCATGCCTGGTCACTATTTCATCGATGTACAGTTGGGCCAGCTTTGTCAGGTCATAGACTTCTCGAATCAGCAAGAAGTGAGCTGATTTGGTTAGCCTATCCACTATTACTCAAATAGCATCATGACCCCTAAAACTTATGGGTAACTTTATGACAAAATACATTATGATGTTATCCCACTTCCACTCTGGAATTTCGGGCTGTTGCAGCGTCCCTGATGGTTTTTCATTTTCAGCCTTTACCATGACGCACGTCAAACACTTGCCAACATAAACCGCGATTGATCGCTTGATCCCAGGCCACCAGAAAAGTGCCTTTAGATCTTGGTACATTTTGTCGCTTCTGGGGTGAACTGAGTACCTAGATTTGTGGGCTTCGTCGAGGATTACCTCTCTAATTCCCCCGTACTTTGGTACCCACGTTCTCCCTACATGTTTATATATACCATCGTCACTCATCTCTAAACGCTTCTCCATTCCTATTAACA
Source organism: Flaveria floridana (assembly GCA_018326465.1). NCBI lineage: Eukaryota > Viridiplantae > Streptophyta > Magnoliopsida > Asterales > Asteraceae > Flaveria > Flaveria floridana. Next base: position 13,406 of record BJCO01642255.1, on the reverse strand, counting down.
ATTCCCCTGCTAATTTATCTTCCTTTAACACTTCACCTTGAGCTTCTTTTAGTCTCACGATAAGGTCGGTGTACACACTCATCCTTAAGGCACGGACGCTAAGTGGTTTTTCTGTTTCTTTTCTGCTCAAGGCATCTGCCACTACATTGGCCTTGCCGGGATGGTGGCGAATCTCGCATTCATAATCATTCAGTAGCTCAACCCATCTTCTCTTATGCATGTTTAGCATCTTCTGATCAAGAATGTGTTGCAAACTTCTATCGTCAGTGTAGATAATGCACTTCGTGCCATAGATATAATGCCTCCAAATTTTGAGTGCAAACACCACGACAGCCAATTCTAGATCATGAGTTATGTAGTTCTTCTCATGATCGTTCAGCAGTCTTGATGCATAAGCAATTACCTTGCTGTGCTACATTAGTACACATCCTAGTCCTTGCCGCGAGGCGTCACAATAGACTACGAAATCTTCGACTCCTTCTGGGAGGGCGAGGATAGGTACACTACACAGTTTTTCCTTGAGCGTTTCAAACGCTTCATTCTGCTCTTGTTCCCACACAAAGGTTGTATTCTTCTTAGTCAGAGCAGTTAACGGTTGCACAATGTGCAAGAAATCCTTGATAAACCTTCTATAGTATTCGGCCAATCCAAGGAATTGCCTTATCTAGATAGGGGTTTCAGGAATTTTCCAGTTCTTAATAGCCTCTATATTTGAAGGGTCCACTTGAATCCCATCCTCATTTACCACATGCCCTAGAAATTGGATCTCTCGCATCCAAAATTCGCATTTAGAGAACTTGGCATATAATTGCTCATTCTTGAGTAACTCAAGAATCAGCCTGAGGTGCTTTTCGTGCTCTTCCTTACTACGGGAGTAGATCAAGATGTCATCGATAAACACAATCACAAATTTTTCAAGATATGGATGACATACTCGGTTCATGAGATCCATAAACTCCGCTGGTGCATTAGTCAGTCCAAAGGGCATGACCAGATACTCATAATGTTTATATCTAGTTCTAAAGGCCGTTTTAGGTATGTCTTCTTCTCTTAGCTTTTAGCTGATGGTACCCCGATCTTAAATCTATTTTGAAAAAATAACTTGCTCCCTGCAATTGATCGAATAGGTCGTCGATTCTCGAAAGAGGGTATCGATTCGTTATTGTCAGCTTGTTTAGCTCCCGGTAATCAATGCACATTTATAGGGTTCCATCCTTCTTCTTCATTAATAGTACCGGGGCACCCCATGGAGAAACACTCGGCCGTATAAATCCCTTGTCGAGTAGCTCTTGGATTTGTATCATTAGTTCCTTTATCTCGGGAGGGGCGAGTCGGTACGGTGCCATGGCTAATGGTGCAACACCAGGCAATAGATCTATCTGGAACTCAACTTGTCGATTTGGAGGGAGTCCCTGTAGATCTTTAGGAAATACTTCTGGATATTCAGAAGTCACTGGAATATCCTCAATCTTCTTCTTCTCTTTAGCCTTCGTCAGATAGATTATGAAAGCTGGGCATCCCTTCATAAGACTCTTGGTAGCTTTAAATGAGATGTCATAGGATACAGCATGTAGCTTCTTTCGCCATGAACAACTAGCACTTTCCCGTCACTCAAAGGTATCTTAGGTACGCGTTCATCACACACGATTTCGAATCTATGCCTAGCCAGCCAATCCATGCCAACAACCATATCAAATCCTCCTAGCTTAATAGGCATCAGATTTATCTTAAATGTACTACCTTCTAGGTTCATTTAGCAATCCTTGATGACTTCATCAGTTTCTAAGATGTTACCGTCAGCTAATTCTACGATAAACGTATCAGTCATGGTACATGCACTTATGTCAATCAAAGGCCTAAAAGCACTAGAGACAAAACTAGCAGTTGCTCCAGTATCAAATAGAATGGTAGAAGGATGGTTGTTTATAAGGAACGTACCGTTGACCACATCAAGTTCTTTGCGAGCATCGGCTGGTTCCATCACGAATGCTCGTCCCTTAGGCTTGTTGGATCTGGCTTCCTTATCTCTCTCCAGCTTAGGACACTTATTCCTCTTATGTCTAGGGTCTCCACTTTATAGCATTGTTTACCTGGCGCATACGTACAATCTCTAATTAAATAACCTGGTCGTTTGCATCGGAAGTAGGGCATCGGGTTGCATTCCCTTGATAATGCAGTTTGCACTTGTTGTTGAACGAGCTTGTACCCAAGTATAGCTTCCATGTCCTCCCACCTTGGTCATCGCACCTCACACCTTCAAAACCCTTCTTGCTTGAGCCGCTACTACTGCCAATTGCTCTCTTCACATCAAACAACTTTCTTTTCTCACCCATCGGCTTCTTCTTTTCGTCAGTCTTGGTTTGTTCAGTCCATCCAGCCTAACTAAATCATCAGTCAAACTGCTGGTGAAGTCAACCGTAGCTTGTAGGGTTAAGGGCCTAAAGGATCGAACCATTCCCCTGACTCTAGGATGTAGCCCCCAGAACGTGCTACGCCCTTAGATTCCGGTGTCACCAGGTGTGGCACCAGTCGAGACAGGGCTAAGAAGCGGTTGATGTACTCAGTGTAATTAGGACCTTTCATCTCCAGGCTTAGAAATTTAGACTCCAGCTTCTCGAGTTGATTGATGGGGAAGTATTTGTTGGTTATCAGCTCCCTGAATTCTGTCCAACTCATTTAGTTAGCAGCATTTCTTTCCCGGGGCTAAATAACCGTCTTTCACTATTCTAGAGCCGATCCCGTGTGTGATTGGGATGTGAACCTCGCCATGTGGTCCATCTTACACTCACTAATATCTACAACAGCTTCCATTTCATCGATCTATCAGTACGTCTCTATCGCACCCTTGGTGCCATAGAAATCCTTTGGCTTGCACGCCATGAAGGTTTTGTAGGAGCATCCATTCCTTAGTGCTTCATCTGCCTCGTTGTTTCCCTCGTCATTTGCAAAACCATCATTACCACCAGGGTTATTCCAGTTTGCGTTGATCTAGGCTACGATGGTCGGAATGGCGTTAGCAATCTGCTGTGCTACGAGGTTGGCACTTCTCTCATCATTCCCTTTATTCGCATTCTCTCCACGAGGAGTTCCCAGTGGAGCAAAGGATTGGTTTCCGGCTTGTCTAGCCTCCTCACGGCGGCCTCTAGTAGCTCATTGTCTTCCAATCCGGGTTCTCCTCCTAGTCGGCATTCTGATAGCGTCACAGATAAATTCGTTTAGCATCTCATACTTGGTTTTGAGTAGCCCATGCATCATTTACCTTAAACTACCGCATCCTAGAAGGAGTGAGTGTAATATACACACCACTAAATATCTCTAACAATGTTCCACTAAATTAATTTAAGATAATTCATCCAGAATGGACACGGGTCAAAATTCCCAATGCATAACATGACACACTGCAGTTCAATACAAATAGCTCAGCGAAATTTAGCACAAATTGCTCAGCGAAATTTAGCATCAATAGAAATAGTTTCATAGATAGATTGAGTTAATAGTATCAGCAAGCATAATTGAATTATAGTTGTACTCTTACAAGTTGGAAGGAGCCATCAACCCCGGAATAAATAATAATAGTATCCGATAATAATAGAAATTGTTTCCTTCAACTGTCTAAAACACAGATAATCCCACTTCCTCTCCACGCTCTCACATCCACTTCTTCTTCAGCCACCATAGCCACCCCTAGTTCTTCTTCCTCTACTCTTGCTCCAACCGCTGGACCCCATGTGAAGCCATCATGGCATAAAACTGGGTAGACTGAGAGGTCTGAGTGGCGTGCTGGAGTGTCAGCTCGTGACGACAGACGGTCTTTAGAATCTTGTCCCAAGCAGCATCAGAGGGACCTACGTCACTTGCACGGCGGCTAGACTAGGAGTACTGGTCACTAGCTAGTACACTAGGGCCGTCATACATGATACGCCTAGGTGGTATCCAGTGCTCGTCATGTAGGTGGTTTCGAAGTGGGTCAAATGGTGGGGGTACAGGTATCGGAGTCCTAATAGATGGTGGAGGAGGAGGTGGTATCCTAAAGGAGACTGAGGGTCCTGGCCTATCACTCTTGCATGGGCGGGTGATAACACATGCAGCCCTATTCCCGATAGGTGGGATAGGTGAGTGGGTATGAGCTGCGACATGTGGTGAGTGGGAGCGCGTCCGGATTCTGGAGGGGGATGTCGAGGAAGAGTCTTCTGACGGCTCAGTGTCATCGGATGTAACGAATATCCATCCTAGATGTCCGCATCACCTCATGTATTCCTCGTACTCTGTTCACGGCGTCGCCTTCCTAAGGCTCCCAGTTGGTGAAGTTCCGTAAGTTGGGTATGCCGGTGCCTTTCCTTTGTCAGCCATAGCTCTGGTGTCCTATAAGAAATATTATGAGTAATAATAATAGTACTTATAGTAGTAGTGATGGCAATAGTATCACATATCCCAATAGTATCAATAACCGTAGGTATCAACAAGCAATAGTATCAGAAATCAGTAGCTTCTTAAAATAATAACAGGTAAAGTAGTTTATCTAAGGAGGAACCTTTAGACACTTCAAAAGAAATTTCAGAAATCATAAGTTTCAAACGAAGAAAGGTCCAATCATTACCTAAAGGTCCATGCTGGAATTCACGCGTCCGGTAAATTCATGATTACGTTGATCAAGGGTAATCATCAATTTACCCAACTCGATCATCCCAACACTCTCCCATAAGGACGGTCCTAAGGTATCAGGGTTGTAGCCTAGGGTCTACTATGGCATTCCTGACTTCTCTACAACCTTTGGCTCTGATACCAATTTGTCACAACCCAGGCCCAGGTAGGGTGGGACGTTACAGACTAGCAACAACATATGGCAGCGGAAACAAACCATTATAAGAGCGCAAAAGGAGAGAACATCACAAGGCATTAATGTTTAAAGTAAACCCTGGCTAAGGGTAAGTCTAGCCCCCAAATGAAATGAGTACATACAACATCAGTACAATTTGTTTCCAACAACAATAAATGTAAATGGTCATGGTACTAGGTCTAGGTCTTCTACAACCGCTAGACTCCCTTTATGGATTACCTGAAACATGCTCAAAAGAAAATTGTGTCAACTAAAAAGTTGGGGAATTCAAGTGCTTAAAGTTCAAAAACAAAAGGATTCAATAGAATCCATATTTTATTTAAAAAGAATCATAGTTTCACTATTGTGGGGGATCACAATCAACCTTGCACTCAGTCCCGGCTAGCCTCTTCAAAGGTTAAGTGATACCGGTTAATCCCGAAGGAAGAACTGAGCCTCAAACTAGTGTACCATACCTGCCGGACAGTCCACCATAGTATCTTATAAAACCTGTTACATCCCACAAATGACCCTGCAAGATCTCAGTGTGGTACCCTTCCATTCATCACGGAAGGCACTGTGTGTGGGGGATTCCCCAAGTAGATCTACCCATATAAAACAAGCGGTTCACATAAGAATTAATGACTTTGATACAAGTATTAGCAGGTATCAACATTACCATGACATATAGCATCATAATAGAACACAAAAATAGTTCAGTCTAAACAGAGCATGCTTCATCCCCAAAACAGTAGTAAAAAGGGGGTCACTAGAAGTCACTATAAGTTTCAAGCAACAAGTTCTTCGTGTACCAGGAAAAGTTTCAAGTCTAGGACCCTACCATCAAGATTAAGTGGATAAGATACTAGTCCTAGGGTCATAAGGGGTGGACAAGGTATGTTAAGAAGTTAAATTTTCAACTAGCTTAAATTTGCTAGGGCTTGCATTAAAAAGTTTCCTTTTATAGAAAGTCATGGTTTCTTAAGGAATATATAGATTTTTACACCATTAGATCATTGATAGAAGATAAATTAAGTTTACCAAGTGATAACAAGTCCATAGGGTCGATTTATAGAGTTTTGGTAGAATTTACAGTTTAGCCTTTCAAGGTTTCAGAATTTACATTTTCTACCCTAAAGTTTGCTTCTGTCCATTTATTGACTTTTATGGCAAAATAATTGATTTTTTGGGTTAAGTAATACATCTTAAATTAGCTAAATTCCAAATTTTATAGTATTTAGATTCGGGTCTATTATACTTATGTTTTACGTTACCGGTTACGGTAAAACCGAAGGTTTTTAACGGTTATGTAATAAATATTACGGTTTTAAGTCTTTAGAACATTAAGTATTATTTTAAGGACTTATAATAAGTTTTATAATCTGTTCAGAATATATTATTAAGCCTCTTTTAATTGAAATCCTCATTTTTAGTTTTTACCCGTTAAAACGCGTTTTTACCCGAAATTGATCGTTTTAAGAAAACTTGTTTGACCAAGTTTTCACCATCATTATGTTTTGTAGTTCCTATCTTAGTGAAGTAATATGTTTCCATGGATTTTAGGTTCATCCCTTTATTTGCAAGATTATTCTTCAAACGTTACCCAGTTAATACCCGTTTTTAACTAAATATTCCATTTGAAGCATTTTTGACCATGTGTTAAAAAAATCTGATTTAAATCACTTTTTTTAACCCTTTTAGAGCCTGGAGTTCTTTTCAAAATGGTTATACTCTAATTTCTTTTACTTTTATGGTCGTTTTACCACCTTTTGGGGTCCCCGAATATGTTCAAAATGCTTACAATCCTTACTCTTATTATTCTCAGCCATCGGCATCACCTCATACACAACTAATAACTCAAAACTTACTGAAAAATAACCATACCATACGGATTTAACATGCAACCATGAAATAAGCTTGTAGTTGTATGTTTTCACCATTTAAACCCATTACACATGTGTAAAATCTTATGGATCATGCATAAACATTACCAAACAATTTAGACACTTTCAAAACAGGTTATTAAGAGTTTTATAGACCACTTATTACCAGGTTACAAGCTTGGGTTTGAATGTTACAAGGCATAAGGGTTAGATGGTGCAAAAGTCACCCAAGAAGAGGGTTTTCTTGGTGTAACTCGTGTTTCACCCATAGAATAACCAACATAACGAATAAGACACCTTCAAAGATGTTAAAAGCTTCTCAAGAACAAGGTTGTAGCAGCAAGTTTCTGTTAGAACAATGATAGTAAGGTTTTTGGTAGATTAAAGAAAGAATAGCACATGGCATAGCTTGTCGCGGGTGAGATGAACCTTACTCTTTGTGTGGTTCACGATTTGGAGAGTGTAGAGGGACAAAATGATCTGGAGATCTCGAACAAAGGCTGGAGAAGTCGAACTTGAAGGAACCGTGTATCAAAAGCTCTCAAGATACCAGTTTCTTGCTAGTTTGAGCTTGACCGATGATGTTTGATGGTGTTCTTCGAATGTTTTGGCTGAAATGATGATGGAAGGTATCCTAGTGAATCCACTAATAGTAATCTGTACATCGAAGAGCTTATCGATGTTTCTTTTCCTAGCATGCAACTCACAACAGAAGGTAGTAGGAACGAATTACTACTAGCAGCGCATTCAAGGCATAAATGCATAAGCTTAAATTATCCGAAACGTATCTGTCATCAAGTCGAAGTCCGTTCTAACCTCCTCTTGGTCATGGCAAAAGATGTAGTCTTCACCCTCTGTTCTCCTTCCTCGCACCAGGGCTTCCTACCTTTGACCTCTTGCAATCCCTGCTCAGATGTCCAGTCTCACCGCAGTTGTAGCACTTAGCCACGCGGCAATCCCTTGCCCTGTGGCCTTCCTTCCCACACTGAAAGCAAACGTTCAGTCCCCATTTGCACTCCCCTTCATGACCTCTTCCATACTTCTTGCATACCTCATCCTTTCTTGTTATCCTCTCTCGATCATCGATCCTCATCACCTTGCCTTCGGCCACCATTCCACCATCACTATCTCGCCTTCCTCTCCCCTTTTTAATATAGGCTCGCTCCCCCACTTCGGCCGTTATCACCATCATCTCCAGCTCGTCATACAACCTTCCTGCCAAATCAACTGCCGACCTAAATGTGGTTGGTCAGGCAGCGATCATGTGCCTATGGATATTCGCCGGCAAGCCCTGAATATACCTCTTGATTTTCCGAGAGAGAGGTGTCACTTGATCCGGCACCAGTTGTGCCATCACGTTGAATTTGGTGGGGCACTGCTGATGTGTCATCGCCCCCACTTCCAACTGCAGTAACTCTCTTTCAAATTTATCCATCTCCCGGTGAGGACAGAACTCCTCAATCACCAGCCTTTTCAAATCTGACCATCTCATCCATCCAATAACCCGACTACCCTCAGCTTGGACTATGTTGTCCCACCAGCACAAAGCTAAGTCCCCGAAGGAGTGGGCAACAAACTTTACCTTCTGGTCTTCTCAATACTCGCTGATGTTTAGAACAACTTCTATTTCCCTCACCCATCGGTGAGCAGCGGCAGCAGTGCCATTACCATCAAAAGTTGGAGGCTTGCATCATTGAAACACTCGATAATTACAGCCTCATGCCGCCTCCGGCGCAGGATCTTCCTCCTCTTCTTCCTCTTCGTCATCAAAGAAAACCGTTTTAGTCTCGGGTCGTCTCCTTTCGCCGGAAGGTCTACCCCTTTCCTGTCTCTCCCCGTCTTTAACAACCTTTAGCACCTCAGTCACTATAGACGGTAGGATCGTCTGCATGACTTAATGCACTTCTTCGACTACCGCCGCTTTCACCGAGGCTCTCAAGTTAGCACTCTCATCACCGCCCTCCGGATGAGGGGTTTCGGGTTCCTCATGAACCACCTGCTCAACTCTAGGTCTTCCTCTCGTGACTCGTGGATTAACACCACGTCCGCCACCCCCATTGAGGTCGCTCTTGGAATCGTCATGACCAGATCCCCATAAACAGTTACCGAACTCCCGTCAAGCGCTATCAACGAATCATCTTCTCGCGACACGCTATATTTGCCTCTAAGTCCACCAACCCATCCATCCCAAGAATCAAATCGAAATCACCTAAGGTTATCACAAGTAGTATAACCGGGTATCCATGACATCTAACTCCACCTCGCAGTCTCCTATCATCTCAGAAGTCCTGATAGACTTACCTTGACGGTCTCTACATCGAAGGGCTTATCAATACTTCTACTCCTATTGGGCAACTTAGCCTAGAAAAACAACAGAAACAAAGCTCTTTCTAGCTCCGAAGTCAAACAACACGGAAGACAGAGTTTGATTACTAGATACATACCTGTCACGATATTAGGGCCCGTCCTAGCCTACTCCGGCATTATCGTGAAGGCCCTGCGCCCTCTGCCCTTGGCTTCTTGCAATCCCTGCTTATGTGACCCCTTCCACTTCTGTTATAGCACCGTACCACCCCCACACTCTCTAGCCACATGACCGTGCTTCCCATATCGGAAACAGGTATTGGTCCCCCATCTACATTCCCCGAGGTGTTCTTTGGCACACTTACCACACTTCCTCGTCCTCGCACCAGACGAAGCTGCACGCCGGTTCTCCGTCCTTGCAACCTTTTTGTTGAGGGTGGCAGTGTCACGTCCAACCCGCTTTCCGTGCCAGTTCTTGTCGTCGCTATTCTTCGTGCTTTCTTCAATAACAGTCGTCTCCTTCACCACCCTAATTACCTCAGTCACCATGGACGGCAGAATCGCCTGTAGGGCCTGTTGGACTCCCTCAACAACAGCCTCTTTCATGGCGATCCTCAAACTAGTGCCATCATCGCTGCCTTCCAGGTGAGGGGCCTCAGGCTCTTTGAGTGCCACTTCAGCCGCTCTAGCCATGCCCCTCGTGACATGTAGTTCAGCGCCACGTTCACCACAACCCCTATCTGGAAATACCTTAGAAGATCTACCGCTGGCCATCATGTTTCACACACTAAAAGATTCAAACACTAACATGGTCATTCAAGGAAACAGCTCAGTTTATGTCAAGTATAGTAAGTTCCTAATTAAAGTGGCCAGTTGTGATTAGCCACTTACTTTACTATTCGTACCCCGAGCATTACCAGTCCTGACTAAATCAGTATCTAAATGTAACAGTAACACGTAAACACATAACATGCGCACATAATACCGGTTAACTTTAAGAAAATACCTGATGGCACGCAGCTACTCAGTTTGGCATCCTTTCCCTTTCTGTCCCATTTAAAGTTTAAGTTAAGGTTTATTTTGAAAATTTACCCATTTCACTTAAACTTTAGCTCTAATACCAACTTGTAAGGCCCCATTCCTGGGCACCTCATAGTTGGTCATTCATCACACATAAATCATACTATTATTTAATTCATCGCAGCGGAATCAGTAAAAGGACTTTTTCATTTCAATATTAATGCCTTTGCAAAGTAATACAACACTCATTACAAAATATTATTTGTTTAAATATTAAACAAAAGAATGCCATCACAAAAAGAAGCTGAGTTGCCGCCTCGCGCCATCCTCAGCAACACTACCTGTCAACTGGAAACACGTAAAAAGTCAGCGTTGCTGGGTGAGTTCTAGTTTTATAATAAAATATATTTTTCTTTCGTTAAACCGTTCTTTACATACATGCGATCACACAGCATACGTACACATAGATAATATTATTATTATCTTCATCATTTATTCATTAGCTTCTGTTCGTGTACCGTTCATCGTTTACATTCACATTCTTTCATAAACTCTTTCTTTCCTTCGTACGTATCTTACTTTTCATTCATACGTTCATTACCTACATTCGTACGTTCATTACTTTCATTTGTACATTCATTTCGTTCGTGCATTCATTACATACGTACGTACGTTCATTTCTTTCATTCATACGTTCATTACATTCATTCGTACGTTCATTACTTTCGGTGACATGTACAATACCCCGAACATTTTGCACTACTGCTGGTGCTGGACCTGTGGTAATTAATCACGAACGTTGTGCACGAATGCTGATCCAGTCACCTAGGGTAAGAAGCAAGGATCCCGTACATATGGTCAATCACAAAGACTGGACCCCAGTGTGCATCCGTAGGGGTAGCTAACCCACACACCGTTGAGCTAACACCTTCAGATGGTGTGCACCTCCTTACATTTGCGTGCTAGCCTTTTCTTACTATCATTCATTCGTTCGTTAATGCATACATTCATTCATTACGTTTCTCTTTTATTATCTTTCGCTTTACGTTACATAATACTTTATTTTCATTCGTTAATTATAACACGTAAAGTCACGGAAAGATAAACACGTATCGAAACAAGGAACATCGACATTTACAAGTCATCAGTCATCAGCAACTCATCATGGCAACATCATACTTAACATACATATATCACGTATACACATGCAATGCTATCATCATCGTGCCCAATGTAACTTCTAAGCCTCGACAGTTATCACACATGTACCTACGGGAGCTATCACATCATTACTTACCCTTACTCCTTTCCCGAAGGCCAGTGATTGGACTATATCTCTCCTCGTACACAACAGCCCTACTTGGGTGTTTGGGTACCCTTCAGTCGCATGGCCTCCATGCGACTGAACGCTATGCAATTGGACCAATACGGATGAGCATCCACGCGGATGAACATCCAATCGTGCGAATGTACTTTCTATCATGCGAATGAACACTATGAGAATGGGCTCCTATGCGACTGAACCCTTAGTCGTGCGACTGAACAGCTATGTGAATGGACCTATGCGACTGAGCTCTTAGTCGTGCGAGTGAACATCTGTACGACTGAGCACCTATGCAACTGGGCTCTCAGTCATATGACCTGTCATGCAACTGGATCCCCAGTCATGCAATTGAACCTCAGTCGTGCGAATGAACCTGAGTCGCCCCTCAGTCGCCCGATTGGACCTCCAGTCGCCTAGCCCTAACTGAGCAGTGATTGCAATTCATCCCGAACTGCAGCCGCGACACACGACCTCCACACCCTTCAAAATTCATTTTAAGCCCAAATCAAGCCTCCTAAACCTTAGGGAATCATGCTATGACAACATACAAGTACATACAAGTCCAAAATCGCACTCTAAATACACTATACACAATTACACCCAAACGGGTCAAACACACAATTCAAAAACAGGTTTATATGTGTTCTAGCACCAAAATCGGTTGAAAACAGGTAAATGAGGGGTCCTAGAACTCACACAACCAAGAAGAAGATGAGGAGCTTTGTTTGGACTAGTTACTCGACGAGTTTCAAGGCCGAATCACAACTTTTCTCTCTTTTTCTCTTCTTCTTCTCTTCTTTCTCTCTTCTCTTCTTTCTGACTAGGTTTTGCAAGCGTGGGGAGAGGGTAAGGGCTGCCCTCTCCCTTAAATACTACAGTCTAGTCGCCCGAGCTCCAGGCGTATGCGCACTCCAGTCGCCTGAGCTCCATGCGATTGGACACTCCAGTCGTGCGATTATCATGCGTATGGAGCTCCAGTCGTGCAACTTCCATGCGATTGGATGCTCAAGTCGCATGACTCCTATGCGTATGGGCCTCCAGTCGCAGGACACTCCAAACAGAAATTTCCGGGTGTTACAGCAATAGGAGTGGAGCTTTGAAAAATCAGCTCAGATATTATTACATCAATGTAATCCAATCTAATATATTAATTTTGGTCATGTTCTTCATTAACATTGGAGTCTAAGATATGAGTTTCTTCACTAACTTCTTCATCATGATCCATACCTGTCACACCCTCAATTTTCACGAACGGGGTTTTACCGTTAGGCGTGTGACATACCAGGATCTCAGACACAGTCATATCGAACGACACTATAT
>BJCO01642246.1:0-21203 GCA_018326465.1 Flaveria floridana | reverse complement strand
AGGACAGTGCTTAACAACATGATCATCTTTACCACATCGAAAACAGTGTGGTTTTAATCTAGGTCTATTATGTAATGAGGTAGGAATTTTATCAATGCATATTTCCTCATCACATTCAGATAATCTAGAATCATCATCACTGTATCTCTCATACATGTTAACAGAGCTGTCTTTATTTGAAAAAGAATGATTATGTACGGAAGAAGATGAGGTGTCATCTGAGATATATGTGGTACTAGTACCACTAGTACTTGCCCCAGATGAAGATGTAATCCTGTCATTAAACACATAAATTTTAACAGGGGTAAAAGATGGAATAGGGTGAGAAAAGAATTTTTCAAAAGATTTAATTTTAATTTCCTCATCACTTTTTATAGTAATATTAGACATAAGATCAACACAATCAAAAGATGTATCAACATCACAATCCATAACATTTAAAAAGGAAACAGAAACATCACTAGAACATAAAGAAATAGAGTCTTTTATAGCAATACTAGAGACAAAAATAGAATTTAAACTAGAGTTATGATCTAAAACAGAATGCTGAGGTTCAGGTGTACTAAGGCTAGAGAATCCAAGCCCTCTACTCGGTCCATAATTGTAGTCCTCACGAACATGCATAGGATTCACACCTTCTAAACCTGCAGACATACTGTTAGTATCTATTTGGATCAAATCATTAGAAGGATGGGGAATGGGCATAGGTGAATAACAGTAAGTACTAGGAGGAGGATAAACCTTAGCTTTTTCATATCCCAAACCTATTTTAATCCTGCCCCCCCGTTGAGATTTACATAAATCATCATGTTTCTTTCCCGATATGGTCCATTTATCAAGTTTTGACCGAAGCTTGCCTGTTTCAAACTCAGCAAGAGCAACCCATTCAGTCAAATTATTAACCTTAACATTTCTTTCCAAAACAATTCCTTTTAAATGATCATTTTCTTTTAAGGCCTCGTTTAATTTAACAAAATATTTTGACTCATTTGTTTTAAGCTCCTCATTCACTCATTTCAAATCTTTTTCATTATCGATCAATAAACGATTAGCTTTATAAACCCCAAATAGTCTGATTTTGCAAGCAGATGAACACATATCTTGAATTACCTCATACGGAAGTCCCATCACCACCTTGTCAGCTGCAAGAGCTTTCTCACATTGACACATCGGAGTACTCAACTTGTTTTCTTCAATAGTGGTAGCAGCATCATCATTATCCTTTGCTAGCTCTGTGGTTTAAGTTTCTTGCTTCCCAAACTCCTTTTGATTTCCTTCTTTCAACTTCTCCTTCTCGTTCAACTCTTCAACCTCCCCAATTTCATCCTTAAATTCCTTGAATGGATCAAAATCTTCCTCACAATTCACCTTCATCTCCTCTTCCACAATCTCAGCCACCAACGCTTGATTAACCTCTTCTCTTGTCTCTTCTACTTCTGCGCTCCAATCAAAGTTAGAGATCAATGCGGTCTCTTTCTTGTGACTCGTCTCCTCTTTACCCCCACTTGCAATCAATCTTGCAATTCCTGAATTACTGGGATCATTGACAATTGGCAGTGGACATTCGCGTTTGAAGTGTCCCAATTGCTTACAATTAAAGCATCTCAACTTGCACTTATCGAAACCCAGTTTGGAGTTAGAACTTTGACCTCCAAAATTCTTTCTACCAATTCGCTCCATAAATCTTCAGGCTCTAAGCATCAACATCGCCATTTTCCATTGAATATCAGTCTCTTCGAGATCATCGGGATCCACCTGATACATATCCTCTATCGTCATTCCTTTACCTTTCAAATCCCCAGCTACTAATGCTTCATAACTCTGAACAAACACGCCAAAAAGAGTCATTTTCTCAGCTGGAACAGATGTTTCAATAGTTGTTTTCAAGTTCCCTTGCTCTCTCCCTGTATTACCACAACCTCCAGAGTAATCACATGAGTTCACTCCTCCTTGACGAGATGCCTGCATTGGAGAGCTTGCAGCGGAAGACAGTAATGCAGCATTCTGAGAGTAACCTGATGTAGGCATCATAGACTGATTAAATTCCCTCATTTTCAGATCTAAGTCAAAGGACTTCAGCTTGTTAATTACATCCATCAGCTTATAGTCAGCAAAGTTTCTTTCTTGCTTCAGCGTTCTCACTTGTAAACTCCACTGAGGTGGAAGAGAGTCTAGGAGCTTATTCACTTGCTCATGATTACCCAACTGATCATCATACTTCTTTAAAGTACTTGAAACGGACAAAAATCGGTTAGTGATGTCAGTAAGGTATTTATTTTTGTGTCCAACAAATGAATTGAACTCCTTTTGAGCTTGGGCTTCCTTGTCTTTCTTGAGATCCTTATTTCCGTCATAGAACTCACACAAGGCATCATACAAAGATTTTGCATCTTTGTGTTTAGCAAATCGATTGTAAATATCGGGTGCAAGACATAGTGTCAAGGCTCTGAAAGCTTTCTAGTCTCGATCAATCAGCTTTTGATCCTTCTCGGTGAATGTGGAAGAGTCCGTGTTTAGAGATACTGTGCCACCGACAGTAACTGTTGGCTTGTGCGGACTAGTGATGATTGAATCCCATTGATTGTGATCGGTGTAAAAGAAGAAGGCCTTGAGACATCTTTTCCAGTATTCAAAATTGTCCCCGTTTATGAGTCTTGGAGGTCTATTGGGAGCAACACTCTCTAGATCAGCAAGAGTGAGAGAAGTCGTCTTTGACATGATAATTTCGCTGAACAAAAAGGTATTTTCGCAGAAAACTGTAATTTCGCTGATATAGTTTCGCTGAAGCTAATTTCTCCCGGACAAGAATACTTTCGCTGACAATTTCGGCAGCAATTTCGCTAGCCAGAAGCAGTCAAATGCTTAGTTATGCTGTGAGTTTTGCAGGAAACAAGCTTGAACTTTCGTTCAGGGTACTTTCGGCAGCAATTTCGCTAGTAAAGACACACGAGCACGGATGAACTTTCGTTCAAAAATCCTAGTTTCGCAGAGAACAACAAAAGTGAAAAATAGTAGTTTCGCTGAAAGAAAAGTGTAGTTTCGCAAGAAGAACACTCAGTTTCGCTAGATGAACCAGAAAACCTTTTAAACCCTGAAAACAACCTGAAATCACCCAAATCTCAATGTATTTGAGATATGATGATTCACAAATCTTCCCCAATAAAAAACAAGCAGAATTCAATCAACTTCTATATCAAATACACTCTAATTTGATATAGAAATGAAGAAATAGTGGTATTTAACAAAAATAACCAAAAACCTCAAACTATCAAGAGCACTAAGGCTCTAATACCATTTTGTTGGTCCATTTGATCGGTTTTTCAGTGCAGAAGATGGTTTGAATCGTTCAATACCATAAAAAAACAACACACACAAAGATTTGAAGAACAAAGAAGACCAAAATGTATTCAAAGATGATTCAATAAGCAACAATATAAATGAAATAAGATAAGCTCACTATATTCAATAAGAACCAGCTTACAATAGCCTCTTGCAACAGAAATATTTGATTAGGGTTTTGCAAGGATACCTAACAATGAACAAAATGAAATCTATATACAGCAGTCTTAGTTTCGCAGACAGTTTCACTGCAAGCGAAACTGTGCTGCCGAAACTATAGTTTCGCCCGATAGAAACTACAGTTTCGCCGGGTGAACTTACAACTGACTGTGAGCGAAACTACAGTTTCGCTGGACTACAAAAATAGATGAATAAACTAAACAACTTACAAAAGTAATCTAACATAAATCCTATTACATAGAAATGTAAACAAATACTAATCTAAGGTGAGTCCAACCTATACTTGATCTTCACTCCTCTACTGTACGATAGTACTGACTTGGAGCTCTCATTGACACAATATGTAGAACTCCTCTGCTATACAGTAGTACTGAACTGGAGTGCTCATCAATACAACATGATGATCTCCTCTGCTGTACGTGAGTATTGACCTGGTAGCTCTCATCAATTGTTGTCTATAAGAATCTTGCTTCTTCTGTAAAAGGATCTTTGTTGTATGTCAAAAGAATTAATCAATCAGTCGGTGTCATTCATTCAAAAATATCATGAGGACAGGATAAGTATCTTTGCCAAATGTCTGTGGGGATGGAGTCATTCAATGTCTTCTTTAAATTAACCGATAACCTCATAACAACAACTACAGTTTACTTGTCGAAAAGAAGAAGGCATGGGCTTAAAATGGACATGTATATCTGCAATCTCACCGAACTATGACTCTCCAGAAGATTCCTTCAGCATCTCGTTCTTCCTTAAGCTCTTTTCTTTGTTTTTGTCAAAAACGATATGATGTTTGGTGTGATCGTGTGGGGCTTTTTCTTTTTCTCTTCCTCTTTTATTTTTTTTATTTTTGTATTAAATTCTTTTATTTTATTTTTGCTTTTAAAATTCTAATTTTGAGTGAAAAGAAAACAATATTTTAATTTTAGGGTTTCCAGTGAAATTATATTTTCGCTGGTAGTTTCGCTAAATTGTAGTTTCGCCCGGCGAGACTGCAGCTTCGCTGACACTTTCGCCATGGTTCTTTCGCCCATTCTTTCGCTTCGCGAAACTATAGTTTCGCCAAGGCGAAAGTAAAAAATTGCTACGAAATTGTTAACTGCGAAAATATAGATGCTTCTGCGAAACTATCTACTATTTAAGTCTTTTTCCGAAACTGCGTTCTTACTTTCGCAGTTTCGAGAAATATGGGTTTTAGGTTTTATAGAGGTTTATTTAGCGAATCTGCATTCATGTGTTGATTTGGGTTGTTTTTGCTCTGATTCAACTTCGCAAGTGTGTTTCGAACTCAGGACCATAGTTATTTTTAGGTTTTAGTCATTCAATAGGGTTTATTTTGATTAAAACCGTTAGGTTGTCTCGCAGTTCATACAGCGAAACTACCTATTTTCCAGCGAAACTGAACGAAAGTTCTTAATTATTCTGCGAAACTATGTAGCTATACTGTCCGAGCGAACTTAACAGTTTCGCAAAACAAAACTAAGTTTCGCTGCAGTTTTGGCCGGTCGAAACTACCACATCGTCTTGCCAAAACTACCACATTGTACAGCCGAAACTGATAGTTTCTGCTGCCGAAATTGTCTCTTTCACTTGCCTTAACTAAAATAATTTCTGCGAAACTACAGTTTCGGCTAGCGAAACTATCCTCTTGATTAATTTTAATTATATTTTATTATTACTATTTATTATTATCTTTTCTTAATCTTATTTTTTACATATCATGCTAACTTGTTCTACCTGGTTTTCAGTTTAAATGGCTAATCTCAAGTTTGACGAGAGGAACAACATCATGGCCATCTTAGATGATACACACCCGAAAGCTGCCGGATTTAGAGACTGTATATGGTGGTTGCAGAGATCCCCGATTGCTTACGCTATCTCACACTCCACCACTATATACGATTTGCACATCCGAGACTTCTAGCGTACAGTTGAGTATGATACAAGGGGAGACTCACAGAGGATTGTAGCTAGAGTTTTGGAGAATGAGCTAGTTACTACTGATGAGGTCATATCCAGAGTATTGAGGTTAGATGAGGATTCAAGGGAGGAGATTGAATTGTCTGACCAGGAAGTGTTTGACGCCTTCCGCTTGATGGGATATGAGGGTCCTCCTTTCGGGACGAGAAAGGAAACCAAAAAATCCTTTCTCTCCAAGGAGTGGAGATATATATATATATAGCCCATGTTTTCATTATGTGCTTAGATCACCGTAAAGGTGGATCAGACAGGCTGAACCTGGATTGGGCTAAGGCAATGGTGATATGCTGTAGGGGAGAGAAGGCCAACATAGCCAGGTTGATATTTGAGTGCATGGCTGAGAATGTGATGGCGCTGAAGAAGGACAAATGGCTGCTATATCCTTGATTTCTTCAGATGATCATAGATGACCTCATTCCTAACGTTCCAAGACATGGAGAGGTAAAGAGATTAGTGTCGATGAACACTCATATTTTTGCTGATTGTTGTGCAATCAGGCATCACTTTAGTAGGAAGATCACCCATCTATAGGAGAACATGTACTCCCTAGATCGTTGGGCATATATTAGGAGGGTGATAGAGTCTGAGGACAAACATGCTGAAGAGACGAGACAGAAACATACTGAAGCTGTGAAGAAGAGGAAGAAATATGCTAAGGAAAAGGATTATGTTTTTGAAGAGGAGGTTCATGAGATGGCATTTAAGGCCAGGGCTGAGAAGGAGAAGAGGGCTAAGAAGAAAGCCAATGTTGCAGAAACTGAGAGGAGGATGAAACAAAGACATCAATCCTTTACTGAGCCCTCACAAACTGAAAGAAGGGCAGGATTAGATGAGGATGTAATCAGGAATCTCAATACATCTCTCTCCAATGAACTGAGTATGATCAAGACAAAGCTTATTAACCAGGGGATTCTGGAGAAGTAGAAGGATGAAATGATGGAGGGTATGACTAAGATGCTGATTGATCAAAACAAACTGATCAAAAGACTGCTTGAGGAGGTGAACTAGTTAAAAACTGTAGCTAGCCTGCCCAATCAGCTGACTCAACATGAGTTAGATAATTTGACTGATACCTCCAAGTACCTACCCGTTTCTGAATATGGGTACTTCTTCCAGGGCAGGAGAGGGCACATCAGGTGCAGAAGCAGAAGAAACAGGAGGATCAGATAGAAGAACAGAGGGTGAGAATGTGGAGCACGTAGAGGAGGTGATTGAGGTTGGGTTTGTTGATATTGGTATGAACCTTGATGATTTTACTGGAGAGGAGAGAATAGCAAAACAGACTGGAGATACTGAGAAGACTGCTGAGAAGGGGTTAGCAGATAAGGAGGAAGATGATGAACAACTGGTAGACTATGGCTCTGAACCAAAATATTATAAGGTGGATGAAAGGCCTCTGACTTATGTGTTCCATAAGGGGGATGATGAAAATGACGTGATAGAGATGGAGAAGGAAGATTGGTTCATGAAAGAGAAGGATCCTAAAGAACTGACTCCCCTATTCTAAAACTTAGTAGGGTTGAGCAAAAAGGAGGCTGATAAGAGGATTATTAGCTGGAAATACCACCCCGGCCTCAAGATGTTCATGATTAAGAGGAGAGGGGGAGGGAGCACATACTTGCATAAAAGGAAGGCTTTCAAGACCTTGCCAAGATGGGATCTGAGAAGGTTAGCAGTTTTGCCTCTGCTTGATGCCCATTTGAGTGAAAGAGTGAAGTTGTTAGAGAAAGATATTAAGAATGGATTGAACGATAACTTCTAGTCATTTGGGTTTATGAAAGCAGAGAGGAAAAGGTCTAAGAAAGACAAGGAATGGGTGACAGGTAAAGGTAGGATTGTGCTGAGTGTGAAGCCACCAAAGACTGTACGCAGAGTTAGATTGGTAGACCCTTCCCACCAACGTCTACAAGAATTTGAGAAAAGGTTTTATGATAACAATATGGGGGAGGTGGTGATCAGGGTGAAGGGTGGGATAGAACATAGACTTTTTGATCCAACAGAGCTTTTTGGATCCTCAGATAAAGACTTGCTTGTTCTTTATGAAAATCATATCAAAGTAGGAATAGGGGAGGAGACGAGGAAAGAGGCAAGCCTATACATGGTAGTGGCTAATAAGGTAAGAGGAGTGAGAGCCGAGGTGAAGGAGCTAGCAGAGAAAGTAAGGGCTGATGATGATCTTAACATGGAGATCCGGGACTTGACAAACCAATTTGCACAAGCTAGTGCTCGTCCCGAAGGATCTGATGAAGCAGGAGGTGACCAAGGTGGATCAGTTGCTGAAGCTCACCAGAAGAACATTGGAGGAGGTGAGACAGATAAATCAGGTGCAGAAGCAGGGGCTACTGGAGCTGAATAGAGACATCAAGACAAGCGAAGACTGTGAGATCCAACCTACGGGGAGTATTGAAGATCAAGTATAGGTTGGACTCACCTTAGATTAGTTTGTGTATATATTTCTATGTAATAGGATTAATGTTAGTTTACACTCACCTTAGATTAGTTTGTGTATATATTTCTATGTAATAGGATTAATGTTAGTTTACTTTTGTAAGTTGATTTTTTAGTTTATTTCATTTTGTAGTCCAACGAAACTGTGAGCGAAACTTTAGTTTCGCTCACAGTCAGCTGTTAGTTTACCCGGCGAAACTATAGTTTCGGCAGCACAGTTTCGCAGTCAGTGAAACTATCTGCAAAACTAAGACTGCTATATATAGAAATGATCTTGTTCTTTGTTTGACATCCTTGCAAACACCCTAATCGAGTATTTGTGTTGCAAGTGCCTTTTGTAAGCTGTTTCTCACTGATTATATTGAGCTTATCTTATTTTGATTGTATTGTTGCTTTATGGGTCATATTTGAATACATTTGGTCTTTGTTGTTCAAATAAATCATTGTGTGTGTTGTTATTTCTGGTATTGAACGATTTAAACCTTCATTTGTACTGAAAATCGATCATATGGACCAACAGTATCTTGGGCTTAGCTTCCCTTGCTTCCTGAATCGGATGATTCCCTTCCAAGGTGAGACCTTCAGCATAACTCGGTCGTCCACCTTGAATTCGATCGGTCTACGCCTCTTATCGACGTACGACTTCTGTCGATCCTTCGCCGCTTTCATGAAGAATTTGATCCTTTCTAACTTCTCAGTGGTAACCTCGATCACCTTAAGGCTCCCCAACTCTTTTTGTCCGATATCACCCCAGGGGGTTTCTACACCTTCTGATGTATAGCATCTCGTAAGGTGGCATGCCAATGCTGGCATGATAATTGTTATTATACGAGAATTCTGCTAACGGTAAGTGATCGTCCCAACTCCCTCCAAAATTGATCATGCATGATCGAAGCATATCATCGAGTGTCTGGATCGTCCTCTCAGACTGGCCGTCCGTTTGAGGATGATAGGCCGTGCTAATATGTAACCTCGTCCCCATCACATCATGGAATCTCTTCTAAAACTTTGATGTAAACCGAGTGTCATGATCTGGCACAATAGACACCGGCACACCATGATGAGCTACAATCTCCTTGATGCACAGATCCGCCAGTCTCTCGGATGAGCATGTCTCGTGGATCGGTAAGAAATGAGCACTCTTGGTTAGACGATCAACAATCACCCAGATGGTGCCGTACCCCTTCACCGTACGAGGTAGCTTAGTAATAAAATCCATGGTGATGTGATCCCACTTCCACTCGGTATATCCAACGGTTGGATCATCCCGCATGGTTTCTGATGTTCTGCCTTCACTTGCAAACAAGTAAGGCACTTGCTCATGTACTCTACTATGTCGCGCTTCATTCCCGGCCACCAATAATCTTTCTTCATATCCTGATACATCTTCGTGGCACTGGGATGAATCGAGTATCGAGTCTTATGAGCTTCATCCATGATCCACCCCCGTAGATCTCCGTAACGAGGAATCCACATTCTCCCATTTCGGGTTCTAACTCCGTGGATATTCTCTCCTAATTCTGTTACTAAACCCCTCATTCTTTCAGAGTTAAGGCGATCCTCTTTCACCGCTTCATCTTGAAATCCTTTGACTTGCGTCATCAAGTCAACGATCATAACCAACGGATAAGCCTTCAGCCGAATCGGCTCGGGTCTCTCCTTTTGGCTAAGGGCATCAGCCAAAACATTGGCCCTGCCCGGATGGTAGTGGATCTCACAGTGATAATCTTTGATGAGCTCTAACCATCTCCTCTGCCTCATGTTCAGATCCTTTTGCTCAAGGAAATACTTTAAGCTCTGGTGGTTGGCGAAGATGGTGCACTTTGTCCCGTATAAGTAGTGCCTCCAAATCTTCAACGCGAAAACCACAGCCGCTAACTCCAAATCATGTGTAGGGTAGTTGACTTCATGGGTTTTCAGCTGCCGGGACGCATAGGCTATCACCCTTCCCCATTGCATTAACACGCAACCTAATCCCGAATAAGAAGCATCTGAATATACCACTAAGTCTTCACTCCCCTCGGGTAATGTCAAGACAGGAGCTCGAGTCAGTCTTACCTTCAATTCCTCAAAAGCACACTCCTACTCTCGACCCCACACAAATTTCACGTCCTTGCGAGTCAATTTAGTCAAAGGTAAGGTTATCTTGGAAAAGTCCTCAATGAATCTCCTGTAATATCCCTCCAAACCCAAGAAACTATGGATCTCGGATGGCGTCTTTGGAGACTTCCATTGCATCACCGCCTCAACCTAAGCCGAGTCTACCATAATTCCCTCATGATTCACCACGTGACCGAGAAATTGAACTTCACGCAACCAAAAAGCACACTTAGAGAATTTTGCATACAACTTCTCTCTCCTAAGTGTTTCCAATACCTCACGTATATGGTCGACATGTTCTTCCTCGCTCTTTGAATAAATCAGGATATCATCAATAAACACAATCACTGATTTGTCTAATGTTGGCCGACACACTTGGTTTATCAAATCCATAAAGGCAGCTGGCACGTTAGTTAATCCAAAAGACATAACGAGGAACTCATAGTGTCCATAACGCGTATGAAAAGTTGTCTTAGTGATATCTTGCTCCTTTACTTCTAACCGATGGTAGCCAGATCGAAGATCTATCCTTGAGAACCAACTGGCACCTTGGAGCTGATAAAACAAGTCATCAATCCTCGGTAACGAATACCGATTTTTCACCGTCAGATTATTCAGCTCTCGGTAGTCGATGCACATCCGCATAATACCGTCCTTCTTCTTTACAAACAATATCGGAGCACCCCAAGGAGAGATACTCGGTCGAATGAACCCTTTATCCATTAACTCCAGTAATTGAGGCATTAGTTCCTATATCTCTGTCAGAGCTAATTGATACGGCGCCTTGGCAACGGGTTGAGCACCGGGTCAGATCAATCTGGAACTAAATTTCACGATCCGGTGGCACACCTGGTAAATCCTCTGGAAACACGTCCGGAAAGTCACGCACTACTGCTACATCAGACAATTGTGGTAACAACGCATCCACATATTTCATGTAGGTCAGATAGGCACTACATCCATGCCTCATGTACCTCCCCGCCACCGCCGTTGAAATCACCTTTGGAATCGTAGTGACGCGATCTTCAAAGACCGTCACTGAACTTCCATCGGGCGCAACTAGTCGAATCATCTTCTTACGACATATGATGTTCGCTTCATACTTTGCTAACGAATCCATCCCTAGTACTACATCGAATCCGCCAAGGGGCATCACATGTAAATTGGCAGAAAACCTATGACCTTCTAGTTCTATGGTATAGTCCCCTACCATATCAGTAATTCTAGTGGACTTACCAATAGCGGTTTTTACATCGAATGGCGCACTAATACTTATACTACTGGCAGATAACTTATCACAGAAAGTAGTAGAAATAAAACTCCTACTAGCACCAGAATCAAATAATATAGAGGCACAAGTTTGGTTTACTAGAAACATACCTGACACGACATCAGGGTGCACTCTAGCCCCCTCCCGAGTCATCGTGAAAGCTCTAGCACTTGCCCTCTGCCCCTCCTTCTTCAGCCTTCTTCTTCGCCCCAGAGCTTTCCGCCCTCGGCTTCTTGCAGTCCTTACTCACGTGGCCCTCTTTGCCACAGCTATAACACCTCGGCACCCTACAGTCTCTAGCAATGTGGCCAGGCTTGCCACACTTGAAGCATACATTCAATCCCAACCTACACTCACCAGTATGCTCCCTCCCATATTTATTGAAGTTCCTCAACTCCGAACTTGACAATGCCCTATGATCATCCGTCTTCATCTTTTTGTTGTTTGGAATGAAACCACCACGTCCAAACCTCTTCCCATTCTAGTTCTTATCACCACCACTCGTCTTCTTCACCTCCACCACCCCCGCTCATCATACAACCTACCTACCAGGTCTACAACTGATCGAAAGGTACCTGGCTGAGCAGCGATCAAGTGCCTGTGAATGTCAGTCGACAATCCTTGGATGTACCTCTTGATCTTCCTCGACACTTGCGTCACCAGATCCGGTACCAGCCTCGCCATTTCGTTAAATTTGGTGGTGTATTGCTGGTGGGTCATGGTTCCCGCCGCAAGTTGTAGGAACTCTCTTTTGATCTTGTCGAGTTCCCGGTGAGGATAGAACTCCTCAATCACCAACTTTTTCAACTCTCTCCATCGCATCTTCCCGATGGCTCTGGCACCCTCAGCTTGGACAATGTTGTCCCACCAACACAACGCTGAGTCGACAAAAGAGTGAGTAGCAAACTTCACCTTCTGATCTTCATGACACTCACTAATCTCTAGCACCGCTTCCATGTACCTCACCCAATGGTGAGCAGCAGCAGTATTACCGTTGCCATCGAAGGTGGGGGCTTACATCGTTGGAATGCACCATAACTACACCCCTTAGCTGTCCCCCCACAGAAGCATCCTCCTCATCACTGGACAATATTGTATCAGACTCAGGCTGTTCCTCCTCCCCCTTTGTCTCCTTCCCTGTTGATCCTTTGTTACCCTCCTTCTCCTTTCTCTCTTCACTCCTTAGTGCCCTGATAACTTCGGTCACCATGACGGTAAGACTGTCTGCATGACCTGGTGCACCTCATCAACAATCGCCTCCCTAGCTGAGGCATTCAAACTAGCATTCTCATTTTTCTCACTCCGACCATGAACCTCAGGGTTCTCATGAGCTGTTTCGTTAGCCTTAGCACCACTCCTGGTAACACGTGGCCCAGTACCACATCCACCACAACCTGTACACCTAGAATCCTTCAATGATTTCCATCCAGCCGTCCTCTAAATTCTATAAGATTCAAAACTAACACAGTCATTTAAGGTAATAGCTAAGTTTATGTTAAGTATAGCAAGTCCCTAATGACAGTGGCCATTTGTGATTAGTCACTTACTTTACTCTTCACACCCCAAGCATTCCCTATCCTTACCACGTCAGTATCTAAATCTACTAATAACACACGAGTCAAATAGCACACACATATAATACTGGTTAACTTTAAGAAAAGAAATACTTGATGACATGTAGCTACTCGGGCTGACATCCCTCCATTCGTTCCATTTTCAGTTTAAGTTTAGGTTTTTGATAATATTTACCCAATTCACTTAAACAATGGCTCTGATACCAACTTGTAAGGCCCCGGTCCCGGGAACCTCACAGTTGGTCATTCATAGCACTAAATATACGTATTATAATACATAAAAACATTGTAACAGAAGTCATTAACAAAAAAACCATTCATTATTATTAATAAATACTTTTGTTAAGCAATACAATGGAGTTGGAGTTACAAAAGATTGTTTAATTGCATTACAAAACAACAATTTCATAAGTGGTGAATGGATGTCAGTCTTGCCCCTCCGAGTAGCTTCACCCTCGTGCCATCCTCAGCAATGCTTACCTGTCAACTGAAAATATATAAAAGTAAGCGTTGTTGAGTGAGTTCTAGTTTTAAACGTGCTAAAATACCTTTATAATTTATGTATGAAAATACTCCTTTCAATAAAATACTTTCTTTACTTTTGTACGTGAGCACACATCATACGTACATCAAGGTAATACTTTCTTTCTTTCTTTCATTACTGTATGCATTCATTCATTTTGTACTTTTATCATTATCTTTCACTTTCTTATGGACCAATGTGCAATACCCTGAACATTGTGCACGAAGCTAATGCTGGGCTTGTGGTCTATAAATAGACCACAAACATTATGCACTAAGCTGACCCAGTCACCTAGGGTATGCTACAAGGGTTCCTGTGAGTCTCAATGACTGACCCTGCATGCATCCTTTGGGTTAGCTAAACCGCATACAGTTGAGCTAACGACAACATGGTCGTGCACCTCCTATACATTTGCTTGCAAGACTTGCATTCTTTCATTTATGTTCCAGTTTTCTTTATCATTAATCTTTCACTTTTATTAATGATAATACTTTACGCATACATTCAAAAACACACCACGTAAAGTCATAATAATAATTATTATAGAATATAAGAACAACTTATAATTATGCATAACAATAACAATTAAAACCCTAAAGTCAAATTATGGTCAAACCCTAATCATTCTGTTTTCTCAAAAATTCCCAGAAAATTTCTAAGTGTTAGGCGCATGATAACTATGCAGGCGCATGAGGCCTGTTTAGGCGCATTACAACTATGCGGGCGCATAGACTTAGGCGTTTCAACACTTAGGCGCTTGGGCCACTTCTGGCGCATAGGCACTGTTTGGGCATATGGGGTTTACTTAGGCGCCTGAGCCTAAGACTTAGGCGCATTAGCTACTGTTCAGGCGCATGGACTTACACTTGAAATTTGTAAGGCGTAATTTGGGCGCATGGGGTATTGATTGGGTGCATGAACCCTATTTGGGCACATGAACCTACTTAGAACTTTTTCTAAGGCAAACGTTAGGCGCATGATCCTTATGTAGGCTCATGAGCCTTATGTAGGCGCATGAGCCTTATGTAGGCGCATGTCTAACCTGTTTGGCATATTCCTAACATATTTTCAGTCCCAATCATCATATCCCCTTATCCTAAGTTTATTTCAACCTTTCTAAGCATAAACCTCACATAACAACCATAAAAGATCATCATATAAGCATAAAACATACGAGTACACATGCATAATAATTATAAAATCATTTTTAATACATTTCCAGCCCCAAAAGTGTTAAAACATGTAAGAATACGGGGTCTAGAACTCACCTTATGCCACCAACAAGTATAACTTCTCTCAAACTTGTATGCAAAAGAGTTCAAACACCTAAAACATACCAAAACAAACCATCGAGCGCATAAAACACATAATAACACCTACCTAATACGAATTCACAGCCTTCTTCTTCTTCAAACCGAGGGAGAACTTCAGCTTCTTCTGTTTCTTCCTTTTTCAGTCGAAAAGCAAATCATGGGAAAGGTTATGGGCGGTGATTCTCAAAAGTAGTAATATAATATTGAGTTTTGTACTATTTTATACTTTGACCCCCTTTACTTTGGCTGCTTTTTCTTTTCTTCTAGATACTTTTATTTCTCTTTCCCATATTTATTTT
This sequence comes from Flaveria floridana, assembly GCA_018326465.1. NCBI lineage: Eukaryota > Viridiplantae > Streptophyta > Magnoliopsida > Asterales > Asteraceae > Flaveria > Flaveria floridana. The sequence goes on along the minus strand of BJCO01642246.1, from coordinate 6,180 downwards.
CTTTTATCTGACAAAAAGTTCCGGGTATTACATGTTAATTGCATAAGTAAAAGTTAGATCCATAAATAATAGGTTAGATGTATAAGTAAAAGTTAGTTGACATAAAATAAAATGTTAGTTTTATATTCAAAAGTTAGATGCATAAATAAAAGTTAATTTGTTAGTAGTCCTATGGTTATCAAGATGTCCATAACAAGATCTCCTTTATGCTTACTTTATTTATCTTAGTTATCTTCTCAATATAAGATATTATATATTATTACTTAATGAAGTCCTTACCTTGATTATGGATGACTTTGTACTTTCTTGATCTTCTTGATTAGAGTTTAAAAGCTCTCATGCTGATAACGTATTATAATACCATAATAGTTATAATAAGATTAGTGTTATAACTTTAAGAACTTTAAAGAGAATTACAAGAGCAAGAAGAAGAGAAATGTGACTAGGTGTGAGAATGATGTTCTCTGTTGTTGTGAAACAACAAGGACCGAATCTAGTATGGCGTTGTTCATGTTGGAGATCTGTCTTGATCAGCAGGAGGAGATGAAACAGGAGCTGGGTCTGTGTATGAAGGATCTAGTATGGCTTTGATAATGTTGGAGAACTGTCTTGCATCAACTAACTTCTCTCTGCTCAGCATGGATCTTCATTTAGCTCATTGTATGAATGGCTTCAATGGGTAGCTTCTTCAAAGAGATAGGCTCCCAGAATGACACAGTTGACATCCCATCTCTGTGAATCAGTAAAGATCCATCTGCATCTACCTCCAACTTCATAATGTTCCCAAAATGCAAAGGAGTCTTCTTCTTCATCCTCTGCTCTCTCTTATGAAGTATTCTGTCATAGGCCATCTTCAGAAGTTTTATAAATTTGAGAATGAATTGCATATCAGCTTCTCGAAGCCTATTTTTGATATCTATGAAGTGCCTTGTGTAAATGTAGTGGATATAGGACTCATCAAGCAGTCTTACCTCATATCCACTAAACAGTCTAATTTCAGCCCCTTCCTTTCCTCCCCATTTTCTTTCAGTCACCAACTCATATGTCTTCTCATCATAGTAGACATTTGAGATTGGGATGGAGGAATGAGTTCCAGCTACCATCTTTCTTTTCAAAGATTCAATAGGCTTCACCTTGAGCTCAGGGAAGACTACTTCTTCAACTGACTTGGTCTTTTTCTTCTCAAGTGGGTTAACAAAGGATCTGTCTTTCCTCATACATATAGCCTTGAGAGATTTGAAGTTGTCTGTCCTTTTGAACATCCTAAGAATGTCTTCAAACTCATAACCCCTGAACATAGCCTTATGATTGATCAATCTCAGATTGCCTAGTTCTTTTAGATCATGGATCTGCAGGGAGTTCACCAGAGCAGAGTACTCTGTGAAGAATTGGACTAACCCTAAGATCCTCTTGACCATGAACATGTTCCAGTCACTTTCATACTTCTAGGCAATTATCTTCAAATCAGTCTTAGCCTGGGGAGTAGACACACCTCTAATCATCTCTGCAGTGGTGAGTCCTTTATGAAGCTCTATCTGTGAAGGCTCAGCAAACCACTCAGGATATTTATGGAGTATAGGTGCCAAAGAGTCATGATCTCTATGGGTGAGCTGCATGTCTTGAGCTGAAACTCTTGATCTGGGCTGCTTTCTTGTTATTTGTTCTTCTATCTTTTTCAGCCTATCTTTCTTCTCATTAATCATTCTAAGTATGACAACCCTTAGAGAATTTGTCTTCATATTCCCTAATTTTCTTTTAGTAAATCCCTGTTCAGACAAATAGTCCTTCATTTCCCTACAAGTCATACTATAAGGATCAGGATACAGTGATTGAGAAGAAGATGTCTGCTTGGCTGTAGAAGATAATTTCAACACAGGAGCCTTGGGAGAATGAGACATTTCATACTCAGTCTCTAATGTAGGGTCCAGCAGTTTGTTTCGCTTCTCTTCTTCTACTATCATTCCCTCATAGTTCATCCTAAAAACCTTATCAGGATCATAACCATGGTCAATCAAGAATATGGCTTTTGCCATTAGATCAGTTGACTTGGCTTTCTCAACCACCTCATGAACTAACGGCTTCTCCTGTTCAGGGCTTTCCTTAGCTATTGGTTCATCAACCACATAGCCACCCTATATTTCTCCTTCTTCTAAATCAATGACCTCAGCCTTCTTTTTAAGTTGTGCTTCACCTTTTCATGTTCTTCCAAAAATTCAGCAATTGCTGCAAGGCTATGAGGGTCATCCTTTTGCTTTTTCTTGACCAGTTCTTCCTCTTCAACAGGTTTTTTCCCTTGGCTTTTTCATTCAAGTACTTCCTCCTTCTGGTGTAAGTTTGCACTGTAGGATCAGAAGAGGATTCAGCTTGTTCTGCTTCTTTGGGCAGTGTTTCAGATTCAGCTTTTTCTTGTTCATCTACAGCAGCCGCAGCTAATTCTCTTTGTTGTTGTTCTTCACATAGCTTTCTGATTAACTCTTTTTGTTCATCAGATAGGGACATATCAGATACTATTTGTAGACTCAATTCCTTCTCAATTGGGACAGGAGATTGAGGGATAATCACTATTGGTTCAGTACCTTCCCTCTAATTGACTATGAAGTCCTAAAAGTCATCATCAATGATAAATTCTTCAGCAGTGAAGGAGTCAAGAGCTATGATTATGTCACTGAATTCAGCCTCTTCAGTGTGAGTTTCTGTTTGTTCACTTGAATACACCACCATTTCCATGCTTGATTCATCTGGTTTAGTTCCACTAGTCTCAGCCTCTTTTTCAGACTCAGTGAACTTCATCTTTTTAGCCTGTGGGGAGTCATTATCAGTTTCCCCTGATGAATCTTGATCACTATCATCTTTGTCATTGTATCTCTTTCTCTTTTTATCTTTGCCATCACCTTAATCATCTTGGTCTTTTTCAGCTTCTTGTTTAATTCTAACCAACATCTCTAACTTAGAAACTCTCTTGTTTAGAGATGCTACCTGAGCTTGCAGGTCAATGATTATGACAGCTTGTTCTTTAATCAGCACTTCTTGTTCTTCCATTGCAATTGTTTGGATGGTCAAGGTGTCTAAATGACCACTTACTTCATCCTTTGAGTGTTGATGAGCTTCTTTAAATTTCTCAATCTCCTCTTCCTTTTCTTTCTTCTCATCCTTATACTTTCTCTTTGATTCTTTCAGTTCCTTTTTTTCATCCATCTCCAGAAGTCTGTCTTGAATGATACCAGATCTTCTTTTAAGGAGATTTTCCATCTTTGCTACTTTCTTCAGAAGCTCAGAGATCATTTCATCTGGTTTGTTAATCTCTGATTTAACAAAGCTCTCAGAAAGATCAGCTTCTGAAGTCACTTGCCTTACAAGCATAGGCATCTGATCATCCTTATCATCAGATGATAATTTGGATTCATCGGAGGAGCTGGCAGGGTCACCAAACTCAGCATGAGCAGCAGAGGGAGATGAAGGAATGGGAGATATAGGTGAGTGATGAATTGGTGAAATATGGGGTGAATGAATGGGTGAAACATGAGGTGAGTGTATGGGTGATATATGTGGTGAAATGATTGGTTGTGATTGTGGCAATAGGATTGGTGATTTTTGAGGAGATAGGGTTGGTGTAGGTACAAAAGGTGAGGCTATATCTGTTGCATGAATAGAAGGTCCAGTGTGAAGATCACCACCTATATCAACTTGTGGTGACACTGGCCTTTGTCCTTCTTCAGCCATGCTAGCTTGCTCCTCAACATTGTGTTGACTTGGAGCAGCTTGCTTTTCTTCTGCAATAGGCTCATTCACAGCAGCCGCCTATCCTTGATCCTCAATATCCTTATCTGGGTTGATTTGTTAAAGCATCCATGGTAGTAGAGGAAAGAAAGTCCCACTATAAGAATTCCTTGGATCTCTTTTCTTCAAGTAATTATAGGACTTAGCAGTGTAGTGAGGAATATCCATCACTCGTCCGACAGGTACTAAGTCTAGAAATGCTTAATTAATAAAGCATTGAAGAAATCTAGGATACATTAGGAACATGTGTCTTCTACCCTCTTGGATGTTGGATACCAAACCATTAAACACATAAGCTGACATGTTAAATGGTTGGTTTGTGCACATAGCACATATAGCTGATGATATGGATACAGGAATGTCATTCCAACCAGTCTTCCTTTTAGATAAATAATGTTGGAAGATGTGAATAAGGAATCTCTATTGTAGGTCTACCAGCCCTTTCACTATTTGCTTCCCCTCATATCCTCCTTCATAGCCAATGTTGGCAAAGAAGGTCATGATTTCTTCATCATCCAGCTCTAATGGAGTATCAGCATCATCCCTAAACTGTAGACACTGTCTTATAGTTTGCTTAGTAATCACTAGAGTGTGATCCTCAGTGATTCTTCCTGATAGAGTTCTCATACCATCTATGTTTGTCACTTCAGCAGTTCCCTAGAAAGATCTGATGAAGTTCTCATAGATAATAGGTTTGACAGTAATGGCATGTGCCACTCTAGTAGTTAGGATGAATCTCATCATGTCTCTTAAACCTTCAGCCTCAGGAGCATCAGGGTCAAGATAACCACTGACATTATAGAGCTTGCTCCATGTAAGGTTTGCCATCAGATTCTGCACAAGATGCATATGTGTTAGATGTGAACCATTGCTTGTCAATTACATTGATGAAATCAAGTTGACTATTTCATTTTAACTTTTTAATGGTCAAAATTAAGCAATCAAAGGTACTGTTACATATGAATTTGACCTAATCTTGATTTTGCAATGTATGATTTTGTTATTATGCTTTATATATTATTTTGATGTTTATTTTCTGATTCAACCCCATTTTTTATTTCAAACATAAATTTTGAGGTCAATATTTTCAGTTTTTGAAGATCCCCTGTTCATCCGAAGGATAATTAGGGTTTTGAAAATCAGTTGTTTGTGTTGATTTTCAAGATCCTATGTGTCATTTAGCTCGAAAATGCTTATTAATCCTTAGTTTGTGGATGTTTTGCGATTCTTTCAGTTCTAGGGTTTTGAATTTTGAAATGAGTTCATCGACTATATCTGAGAATCACCTTGTTTTTGATACTACGATGGTATAGAATTGAAATGTAGGCACTATTAGATTTGATGAACACTGAATCTCTTGATGATGGTGATGAATCTTAATGATGGATGAAGAACAATAGGAATGGCGTTTTTCGCTCGTCGCACTATAGAGTCTCTCAAATTTGAAAAGTATTAAATGAACCATAGTGATCGGTTTATATAGTCCTTTTAATGACCTTTTAAGTCTTACAAGTGTTAAAAACAAATGCGGTAGACTACTGTAGTTCATGAGAGTGTTGAAAAACAAATGCGGTCGACTACAGTAGTAAATGCGGAAGATTAAAACAATCAGCATTTGTTTACTGTAGCAAATGCGGAAGAGTAAATTCTGTCAGCATTTGTTTACTGTAGGAAATGCGGAAGGTTTAAGTTCAGAGTTTCTAACACTGTAGCAAATGCGGATGCTTTAAGTTTTACATACGTCTTTGCACTGTAGCAAATGCGGATGTTTTACTTAGTCAGCATTTGTACACTGTAGTTAATGCTGAAGAACACTTGTCTTCCTGAATTTACTTCAACAAATGCGGAAGAACAACCGAGTTGTCCGCATTCTTGAACTTCATACATAATGACAGAAGAGTATGAGCACACTTCTAAAAGGCAAATATATAACAAAGTTCAAGTATAGAATTTCAGCCATATTAGAGAAATGAGGCTGAGAAAACAAATGAGGATGAACAAATTTTTGTCCGCATTGGTTTTCATACTTGAAAACTGTTAATATTCGTGGTGAGACTAATGCGGTAGAGTTAACTTATCCGCATTACTTTCACTTGTGTTTTTCATCTCCAAACTATTACCAACATTGGTTATTTGCCTGGGTTACCTTCACCAGCATTAACCAATGCACTTACCTGCATTAAGTTTTAAGATTGTAAACACTTAATGTTTCTGTTGTGGATGTTTTTGGCTGATCTTGGTTTGATGCTTGAACTTTATGAAGATGAGTCTTTTGCTTGTTTATTATGAACTTTTGTCTGTTTCTTGAGTTGTCAATTCTTGCTTGGATTGAGTTGTTTATCAGAGATGATACAAGTTTCCTAGTGTTGACTGATCTTGGACTTTTGTGCTTCAAAATGTTTG
>BJCO01642231.1:0-22575 GCA_018326465.1 Flaveria floridana | reverse complement strand
TTTGAAGCTGCACTCATTTTGTTTTAACACACGATTTGCTTCAGTGCAGAGTTGTAAATCATTTATTAGATTATCATTGTGTTCTAATAACCTAGCAAATTTTAAATCAATGCTTTCTCTAAATTTATCAAATAATTCGCCTTTGGAATATACCTGTGTAGAACCAGACAAATCAGCCATCAGTGTAGTGTCAGACTCTTCAGTAACTTAAGATTCTGAATTTTCAGCACTTAGCTCTTCTTCAACCAAATGATCAACGACATCCATAGCTTCTTCAATATTTGAACGTGCATGCTCAGCAAGGATGTCTCCCTCACTAGCAGATTCATCATCCAAGGTATCAACTAATGCAACATCGGATTCACCCTTGGATACGAATCGGAAGGACCAGTCTAGTCCTTCATCACCTTGAGCAACCAAAGCTTTAGAATCTTTACTTGACGATGCTCCAACCTTCTCCTTATCTTGACGATTGAATGTGGGAAAAGGATTTCCATTCCCAGACTTCTTTGGCTTTATGCACTCACGTTTGAAGTGCCCTTTCTCTACACAATTGAAGCACGTGACCTTAGTTTTGTCAAATCCAAATGTCGTGTCTTTAGTTGCAACCAGGTCTTGCCCCGTCTTCTTGACAAATTTCTTGGCTTTTCTAACAGCACTGACCAAGGCCCACATAATATCCATGCGTTCTAGCTCAGTTTCATCAACTTGCTCGTAGTCCTCGTCAGCAAGATGACTGTTCCCAATCTTACCAGCAACAATCCATCATAAGATTGAACAACAACAGCTAGAAGTTCCATATGTTCTTTAGCAACTTCCACAGTGATATTTCTGAGATTCTCGGTCTTTAACTTGGTAGTATTAGCCTCAGGAACAATGTATTGGGTTCCAGATGACCTTGACGTTTTGGTTCCCGATGACCAACTTTGGGAAGGAGCTGAAGAGTTAGACACAAACGCCGTTTGAAGCGGTGCTCCTGATGAGGCAGGGGTTGGAACTGAATTGTATAGTGCAGGATTCTGAGCATAGGATCCTTTCTTTGACTTGTATTTCTGACGCAGTTCTTCCTCCCTTAACTTAAGAATGATATCATTTGTCTAATGCAACAAGAATGTCATTTTGTCTCAAATTAGACACAAATGGATCCCATTTGTCTGGCAGACCATCAGCAAAGCTAGAGACTTTATCTTCCATGGAGGTGGTCACGCCATGAGTGTGTAACTCACTCATCAGATTATAGAATCTGTCAATAATATCAGCAAAGTTCTCTTTTCCAATTGGTGAGAAATTGCCAAATTCTTTTTTAAGAGCTTTTGCCTTTAGTGCTTTCAGAGTTGCACTGCCTTCGTATCTCTTTTCCAAGGCCTCCCATAATTTCTTTGACTGCTTGTTCTCAGAAAACTGATGAAATATGTCCTTAGGTATAGACTGAGTCAACAAGGCATTTGCTTTCTTTTCATAAATTATGCATAATCTTCTGGGATTCACTCATTCCTCCCAAAATCAACTTTACCCCATTAACACTGACTGGTACCACATAACCAGTCTCAATAGACGTCCATAGATTGGGGTCAACTCCATTCAAGTAGATTTCAAACTACTGTTTCCACTGTGGGTATTCATCCAACGTAAACAGCTTTGGCGGTTTGTTGTGATTCCCGATCTCACTTTCCAGAAGTAGAAGATTCTGGATGCGTGAGTCCTTTCTAGCAGTGAATGTAGAGACTGATCTTCCATAGCTTTGAACTTGATGAACTCAGAACATGACAGATTGACTTATGCGATTGGACAAAATGACTGGATCAACTATGCGATTGAAGGATGCGAATGACTTCAGTCGTGCGATTGCATTCAGTCAAGCATGTGAACAGGATGAATGACGTCAACCGTATGGAATACTTCAACCGTGCAAATGAACTATGCGAATGAGTCCAGTCGTGCGATTGAACTATACGAATGGAATTCTATCATGAGATTGAGCTAATCGTGCGACTGAAGCTGCTGCTACAAGAAAAAATCAAATTTTTGAACACTTGAATCAAAATTATGAATTTTTACAAACCCTAATCTGTCCTATGGTAAAAGGTCGAAACTTTAACACAGCGATTCGTCAAAAACACGTTTTGAAGCGAAAAAGTGAATCTTTTGAATGAAAACGTTAGTTTTGACACCAAAACCAATTGAATCCACGCAAAATCACGAGCCTATGCTCTGATACCACTTGTTTGGACCGTGTACGTATGGAGTACTAATGGATTCTGCGTGAAACCAGATCAAATAGTGCGAAATTCTATTTGATTGGCGATCCAATCAGTGAGGACGAATAACCTGATCGATCTGACGATGTAACAAACGTTAAGAATAGATTGGAATCGACCAGGAACGAACTATGAACTTGGATTTATGACTTGGGACGCTCTTACGAAAGTATTCGAAGTGTTATGTTTTTCCATGAATTATGTGGTATTTATATTTTTTCAGTGTTGAATCGTATGACTGAACGATTAGCATGGTTCAGTCGTGTGACTGACTCACGCGATTGACTCATACGCATGACTGAAGGTTCAGTCGTGCGACTAAATCAATCTTATGTCTCAATCATATGACTAATCTAGTCACCTGGTTCAGTCGTGCGACTGGTCTATAAGTATGGTTCATTCATGCGTATGGGACATAAGTATGGTCCAGTAGCATGAATGACCACATGACTAAGTTAAATACATTTCTAAGTTCTTATTTACTTAGAACTATGTAAAATATCATCAAACCTATATATTAAGTTCATACATGTGTATCACATTCAATATAATGATAACATGACATAATCAATCAGAAATAAACATCACAATGCATTTCATATATCATTAAGATCATCACATTACAACATATTACATCAGTGTAAGACATGAAAGACTTTTACAATTGAGATCATAAACTAGGTACATCAAGATGTATCAACACCTTCAAATAATGGTACATTTTGTCAAATCCAGGATGTATAGAGTACTTAGAGTTATGTGTCTCACTCATCACCAAGTCTCTCAGATTTCCGTGTAGAGGCACCCAAAGTCTATCCATGAAGTAACAAATTCCATCATCATTAACCTCTAATGTTTGTCCATTCCACATAACGACTCAGACCTGATATTCTCTGTTTTTAAAGCTTCAATCTGTGCTTCCTTAACTTGTTCAGGCAGTTGGGTACTGAATGTAAGCTGTAAAGTCTATCTGTCTCCTTCCGGCTTAAGGCATCGGAAACCACGTTTTCCTTCCTCGGATGGTATTTTAAAGCATAGTCATAATCATATAATAGCTCCACCCAGCGCCGTTGCCTCATATTCAGTTCTTTTTGCTCAAAGATATGTTGAAGACTATTGTGATCGGTGTAGATAGTGCATTTGGTATCATACAAGTAATGTCTCCAAATCTTTAAGGCAAAAACCACTGCACGCAATTCCAAGTCATGGGTCGTATAGTTCTTCTTGTGAACCTCCAGTTGTCTCGAGGCGTAGGATATCACCTTATCTCGTTGCATCAAGACACAACCCAGTCCCTGAATGGATGCGTCACAATGGACAATGAAATCATCTGTTCCTTCTGGTAGTGCCAGTATCGGTGCACTATAGAGTTTCTGTTTCAGCAACTGGAAGGCTGATTCTTGACTTCACCACATTTGTATGTCATTTCCTTATGATTCAAAGCTGTGAGAGGTTGTGCAATCTTAGAGAATCCTTCAATGCTCCGTCGATAATACCCTATTAATCCAAGGAATTGCCGTATCTCGCTTGGCGTTTTGGGTACAATCCAATTCTTTATTGCCTCAATCTTGGCAGGATCAACATGTATCCCTTTCTCATTAACAATGTGACCCAAAAATTGCAGCTCACGTGTCCAGAAAATCACACTTAGAAAACTTCGCGTATAGTTGTTCTTTTCTAAGCAATTCCAAGATTAAACGTAAGTGCTCCTCATGCTCCTCCTAAGTCTCTGAATTCATCAATATATCATCGATAAATACAATGACAAATTGATCAAGATAGTGTTTGCACACACGATTCATGAAATCCATGAATATCTCTGGTGCATTTGTCAACCCAAATGGCATGACCAAGAATTCGTAATGGCCATATCGTGTACAAAAAGCAGTCTTCGAGATCTCCTCCTCTCGAACTCTCAGCTGATGATACCCAGACCTTAGGTCAATCTTAGAATAATAGCTTGACTATTGCAGTTGATTAAACAAATCATCTATTCGAGGAAGGGATATCTATTCTTGACTATGACTTTGTTAAGTTCCCTATAGTCATTGCACATCCGAAATGTGCCATCTTTCTTCTTGACAAACAGAACTGGTGCTCCCCAAGGTGATGTGCTAGGTCGGATAAAGCCTTTATCTAAAATCTCCTGAATTGTGATGACAACTCCTGTAATTCGTTTGGTGCCAATCGATAAGGTGCCCTAGCAATCAGGGCTGCGCCAGGACTCAACTCGATCTGGAATTCCACTTGGCGATGAGGTGGTAATCCAGGAAGGTGTTCTGAAAACACCTCGGGAAACTCACGAACTACATGAATATCCTTCATCTGCCTTTCTTCTGGTTCCCTATCAGTGACGAGTGCTAATATGGCTATGCGACCTTTCCTCAATAACTTTTGTGCCTTCATATACGAGATGATGCTTATCACTGCACCACTCCTATCACCTCTGACCGTAAGGACTTCTTCACCAACAAGAATCCGTATGATTTTCTCATGGCATATGACTTGCGCTTGCTTATTGGAGAGCCAATCCGTGCCTATCACTATGTCAAAACTTCCCAGTGTAACAGGCATAAGATCTATGGTGAATGTATGACCAGTGAGCTCTATCTTGCAATCTCTAATAATATGTGTTACACTGATCTGTTTACCGTCAGCTAATTCTATGGTGTATTTAAACTCTAAGGCCGAGGGCATGTCACTTAAAAGACTACAGAACTTAAAGGACACGAAACTTCTATCGGCTCCAGTATCGAATAGTACGGTAGCAAAACGGTCATTAACTGAAAATTTACCAGTTACAATGGTAGAATCGTTTAGAGCCTCACCTGAGCCAATGACGAAGGCTCTTCCCTTGGCTCCATTATTGTTGTTGCCACCATTTCCATTTTTGCCATTGTCGTTGTTGTTGTTGTTAGTGTTGTTATTGTAGCCATTGTTGTTGTTGTTGCCGGTTTTTCTCAGCTGAGGACAATTGCGCCTGTAGTGGTCTTCTTTTCCACATTCAAAACAACCTTTGGGGGTTTCTTGAGGTTGTTGTGGCTTCTTCATCAGTTCACCACTTCAGTCCTTAGCTGTGTGACCTATTTTACCACAGCGCTAGCACTTGAAATTATCACACCTTCCTATGTGATGATAGTTATAGCGGTTGTACTTAGGGTATTTGCCACCATAACCACTGTCGCCTGGTTGAAACTCCGATTATTGTCGAACCTCCGTTGTTGTTGCTGGTATTGCTGCTGTTGTTGGGGTTGAGATTGACTGCTGGATGATGCTCCCTTATTGCCTGAACCATTCCATTTGCGTTTATTGTCAGCCACGCTCTCCATAACGCCCCGTTTAGGTAGACGTCCCTGCTCCACCGCTTGGACAGTCAGCCTATGGCCTAACCGGATCCGCTTGGTCAGTCAGCCTATGGGCTAACCGGATGGCTTGTTGTATAGTAGCGGGGTTAGAAGCAGTCACCATACTTTTGATCTCGGGCACCAATCCTCGTATGTAGTGCATGACCCTTTTGTGCATTTTATTCACCCTCCCCGGGCATAAAGTAGCTAGCTCGTGGGTCCGGGTGGTGTAGGCCTCGATTTTGGAGCCTTGCATCTTGAGCTGCCAGAACTCCATTTCCAGCTTTTGTACTTCGTTGGGAGGAGAGTATTCCTCAGTCATCATTTCCTTGAATTCGGCCCAAGGAAGAACATTGGCCATAGCCTGACCCAGCATTTGGACCCGAGCGTTTCACCTGGAAAGTGCCGCACCTTCCAGAGTCCCGGTGGCATACTTCACCTGACCAGCAGGGGGGCAGTTGCATTTTGCGAAGACAGACTCAGTCTTCTCGAACCACCGCACCAATCCTACAACTCCTTCTGTCCCGCTATAGATATGTGGTTTACAATTTCATAAAGGACTTTTTGGTACACAGTGGTGGTCCTACTTTGACATAACAAACATTAGTCAGATATCCTATACAGTTAACTAGGATAATTGGTTTAACATCCCTTTGTCATTTACCTGCTTGGCTGTCCAGGCTGGGCAGCAGCCACTGCCACCTAAACGTGCTCATTTATTAGGGCTTCTAACTCAGCAGGCGTCATATTTATGGCACCGCCACCACAGCCTCTGGCGCCACGTCCACGTCCACATCCACGTCCACATCCACGTCCACGTCCACCGGCGTCCATATTTCATTTTACATTCACAAATACAATAATGAGTAACATCCAACATATTTATCTTATTGAAGTACAGTATACAATAAGAAATAATGAATTCATCACCACCACAACATTTATAAAAAAAAGTAATAACCAAAGGTAAATAAATTGCAAATGAGTCATAAAATATTCATCAATGTCAAAATTTGAGTTTGTCAGTTGGGTAGGAAACAACCCTTCCCACATAGGTTTCAAAACAAAGAAACACTACATAGTCTAAGTCATACAAAAGAAAGTCAATCCATAACATCCGATCCATCACTATCATCATCCATCTCCTCCGTTCCTCCTCCTTGGGAGCTTCCTCAGGGTCCTCATCCTCAGGGTCCCCATCCTCAGGGTCCTCTACCGGAGCAGGAGCTATAGCAATTTAGAGTGCTGCGAGTTGGGCTTCTAGAGCAGCAAATCTATCATTTGCCGTTTCTTCCCGCTGCTCTAGTCATTCACGTGTCCCGTAAGTGCTATAATGACGTCTTCCATAACATAACACCCATTTAGGGTCTTCCCATGCTGCTCCTCAAGCATTTCCACTCGCTGTCTTAGTTCTTGTACGTCGTGTTTCAGAGTATCATTCTCACTAGTGAGTCTCCTGACCCGTTGCTGCTCGGTATACAGTACAGCCACTCGGGTTGCAATCAGCTGCTTGTTTGACTGTACTGTCCGTGGAAGAGAAGGGGTAGGCTGCTCAGTGATGTTCCTAGTTTTTGGCCTCGGAACAGGCACGTGTTCCCTATACATCATGTCATTTACGTACTTAGGGTAAAAGCTCCAATCCCATGGAGGATCGTGCTCCAGCAAAGCAAAAGGTTGATACTAGTTGATTTTCTGGTAAAGGTAGGCTAGTCGGGGCCAGTCAGGTGCCCGATTGGGTACAGGTGAAGGAGGTGGGACTCAGAAAGTGTAGGAGATACCGGTCGCTTACCCGTAGCTCTTGATGACGATACCATGCTGCAGAATATGTGATGTGTATGCCAATGAGTATACAGTAGAAGAATAAGGAACAAATAACTAACTAACTATGTGCGGTTATAATCTAGTGTGTATATACAACCTAGTTCTCTATAACCAATGGCTCTGATACCAAACTGTCACACCCTCAATATCCGCCTGTGGGGTTTTACCGTATGGCGCGTGACATACCAGGATCTCAGTCATTAGTTACCAAGAACGAACTCTATATGGACTTACATTCAAAACCCAAGTTTAACAATAAATATTGCGAAAGCGTTAAATAAACTAGAAAATCCAAAACAATGTAACATGAGTTGAAAATGCGCAAACATACGCACCCCAAATATTATGCAAAAACCAAAGCAAAAATATTTAAACAAACATAATCCAAACAGTTTTCATAACATGCTGACAACCCAAAGATGTTGACTCGTGAGTGCTCCTAGGCATTTGGCAACCTTAACTTGAGAATAGCATACTAAACAAGTCAACACAACGGTTGGTGAGTTCAAGAGTTTGTGTTTATACATAAACCAATAACAGTTGCAAAATATAAGTAGCGTATTGTAATAGATAGCTAGTCTATACACAATTAGTAATAATTATAGTGATTTCACGTTTGAAGCTGAATGTGTTATGTTTGTTGCCTCCTGCCACGACTTACCAGGTCATGACAATGTTCATTAGGACAATATTGCACCCGTCTGACCTCGAGTCACATAGGTGGGGCTCGTCAGATCCAGTAGTACTACCCAAAATTTTCCCGCTAAGTAATTATTAACAACCCGAAAGTGTGAGGACTTTCCATGGTAATCAGCACTATATTAAGACTATACACAACTCATATAATCAAAGCATTTGTAAAACCAGTTAGGTTTCTCCCCCAAAAGAGAGTATGTAAAAAAAGTGGGGCATGAACTCACCTGATACGCATAAGAGATACCTAAAGCTTAACTTGACAAGAAAGGCTGGAAAGACAACCTTCAGAGGTAACCAAGAACACACGCGTACATAATTATGTGTACACAAGAATCCCAAAGAAACCCTAAGTACTCTACAATCAAAGGACTCAAGGTTTTATAAAGAAAAGAAACATTTGACCCTGTTGACCCGTTTAACTCGTTGGTGACATTATAGGTGAAGTTTCATTTAAACAATCATGACAATACTTCATACATGATTAACATACAGACTGGTCACATATGACACTTTATTACCCATAAGTACTACCTAGATCATCATATCACCAAATATCATACAAGTCATGCGAATCTCAACAGTTATCATGCTCAGTATACTATAACACAACCAATACATCATACAAGGATCAAATTATACACCACATGCCATGTGAAGCCACTCACGACTTCACACCCTAAACACTGCCAATCCAACTAAGTAGGAGCCTCAGATTTGCACGTGTGTATGATGATCATCAACACACCAATTAACATAACCCATAACATCCAACATGTTCATTCATGATCAACCATCAACTAACAATAGTCCTAAAATACCCTTATAACCCATAACCATGAATTCCCATAAACAGGCCAAAACAGATAACTAACCAAATTAACATTCATTCAACCCATCCAATTCATCCTATCATATTAGAAATCATCCATGAACATACTAGCATGATCCTAAAGTTCCTAACATACTCAAATCATCATATTCAAGGTTTTGCATAATTAAAGTTTCCCTTTTGGGAAAGTACATCCCAAATTCATCAAACTCACATTACATTCATGAATTTACCATTTACATACCCATTCTAGTTCATAACAATATCAAGACATGACCAACAACATCTAATCAACATGATTCATCAACATTCAAAACCAAAAGTTACTATTTTAAGCAAGGTAAGAACTACAATGTGCATTCTTGAATTTCCAACGTTCATAACAACAATCTAGTACCTAATCATCATCATAAACACATCCATAACACCAATTCATCATCAAATCAACATTTCATGCAAAAGAAAGTTACTATTCTTAGTAACCTATGAACAATGCATCAAAATCCAATCTTTCTTGCACAATCACGTTAACTAGCATGTATTCAATCTAACTAACATACTAACATCAACAAACAACATGGAATACAACATTCATCAGAATCAAATTAGGGTTTCGGTTAACATCAATAATGCATGAAAAACACCAAAACTAACCTTTAATTCACAAAAAGGGACAAGAATCGATGTTCCGATGTGTTCTATTGATTGTATCGGTCCAATCCGTGGCTTCCTTGCTTGTTTTTGGCCGAATTCGAAGTGGAGAGGGGAAGAGAGTGTAGGTCACGGCCGATGAATAGTGTTTAGAATTTGGTTTTGTTTTTTATTTAATTAATCATATTTAGCATTCCAACCCTTGCAAATTTATATTTTATAAAAATTAGGCTTCTAAACACTTTTTAAGAGGTTTTTAACTTAATAATACAACATTATTAATCAACAATAAGGATTCTATAAACTATTTCTCTAGTCACAAGATACACAAAATAAATAAACATGTTTCCACGTTACGCTATAATTTCACAAATAATATTTAAATCACGTAAACACATAACGACAACTTAATAATAACATCATTAACTAAATTATTATTACTTTAACCTTATTAATTATTATCAAGTCACCAACGTTCAACGACAACCGGTTTCTACTCACGACACGTGTATGCAAGACTTAATAGAACTAACGGAGTTTGGTAACGGAAAATTACCGGATGTCACATATACAAATCATGTTTGCATTAAAATAATTTATCATGTCATACCAAAAACTAGACTTAGACGTATGTAAATTCCTGGCGATCGTGATCTTAGAAAGTGAATATTAGATGAAGCTCACTAGACCCACTACATGATTCATCCATGGACCACAAAGACGTATCAAAATCTAAAGAAGAGCTATTGGTGCTCGGGGATGTAGCTGAGTACGTGGAAAAGTGTTTGACGTGTCTTAAGGTTAAAACGGAGCATCAAAAGCCCTACAGGAAGATCCAACCTTAAGAATTTCCACATGGAAGTAGGAACACATTACAATAGGTTTCATAACAAAATCCTTCTACGGCTGAAGGTTATGATCCACAGGCTGACAAATAGTGCTCATTTCTTATTCGATCCAGGAGAGGTATAACTCGAAATGGTTAAAGAGCTATTTATTATGGAAATAGTTTCTTTTGGTGGTGTACCAGTGTCGATCTTCTTTGATAGTGACACTCGGTTTACATCCAAGTTTTTGAAGAAGTTCAATAATGTGATGGGATCAAGATTGCACAACAGTACAACGTACCACGTGCAGAAGAATGGGCAATCAAAAAGAACTCTTCAGATATTAGAGGAAATGCTTTAAGAATGTATTATTAACTTGGTAGGACCATAGAAAGCAGCTAATTTCTCGTATAATAATTGCTACCATGCCAGTATAGGTATTCCCTCAATTGGGTGTTATACAGTAAGAGATGTAGAATATCTGTATATTAGGGTGACGTTGGACGGAAGGATTTAGGAAGCTTAGAAGTTATCAAGGCTATGAATGAGAAGCTAGAATGAATCTAGACTTATATGAAAGCTTCTAAAGATAGATATATATCGTATGCCGACAAATGACGAGGACAGATAAAGTTTAATGTTGTAGATAAAGTGATGCTAAAGGTTTCATCTTAGAACATAATCATTCAATTCAACATGCAAGGGAAACTAAGTCCAAGATATATTGGGACATTTAATAGTAGCCTACGTGTGTGGAGTGACATTTAGATTGGAGTTATCAGATGAGTTAAGTGAAATACACTCTACTTTACACGTATCACATTAGTGTAAGTGTTTAAGTACAAGGCCGCTCATGTAATGTTAGATAATGTTAAATAAGATGATAGACTGAACTGCGTGGAACAATTGATTGCCATAACATACAGAAAGGAGAAACGCTTGAGGAATAAAGTATTTCCACTTGTCAAGATACAATGGAAGCATAGTAAATGCTCAAAGTCCACGTGGGAGTCCGAGACTTGGATGAGAAAGTTATGTTCGGAGTTGTTTGATGCTAGTAGGTTTCAAGGACAAAACCTAAATAAGGGGGGATAGACTTGTGACACCCTGAATTGTAGGTTTAGAGAAATAAAATAGGTTTGGGTGATAAACGAAAGATGATGGGCTAAAGTTGCCATAAAGCAAAGCCAAACCCTAAACCTCCCCTATTTATATTAAAAATTTATCTCCCATCCCCTTGCTTCTGATTCAGGGTTGCTAAAGGGTAGGTGATGTGCTCCAAATTATACATAAAAATACTATCAAAAGCACATCAATTGTTCCTTAATATCTTTCGTACAATGATGATTATGTACTTAAAATCGTTTAATTGTGTTTTCAGGTGTTGTAAAGGGCAAGATGGACAAAAGAAGCATATTTGACAAGAAATTGAAGAAATACAAGCTTTCAATTCCAAGCATGGGGTCATGCCTCATTAAGCACGCCCCCATGCCTTTCCTAAAACACACCCCCGTGCTAATTTGGCACACCCCCGTGTTTGGACATCTGACAGGACAAAAAGTACTGTCCCCTAAAAGTGAACACGGGACCGTGCCCCACAAGGCCCATTTAACACAGGGTCGTGCCCGACAGCTCCTACACGTACAAGCCGACCAACTTCCGTAAGCATTGTACTAACACGGGGTCGTGCCTTTTAGGCACGGGGCCGTGCTTAAACACTCCGGAATGCCTATAAATAGAGGCCTAAGTTCAACATTTTAGAAAGATTTTGGGAGGGTGATACTCTATTGAATTCTCTTGGGAATCAATTCTTGATGACCATTTGGAGGCTCGGGAGGTGCATACAACACTTGGAAGAAGCTCAGAATTGTTTAAACATCATCTATTGTGGATCACCGGTTTGATTGTTCCATTTCACCAATGAATTCATATTTATCTTTTATGTTGTGTGTTGTTATGTTCAAGCTCATTATGAGCTAAACTCTCATTATAATCCTAATTGGATGAAACTTATGTAATTTGTGATGAACTAATTGTGTGATCTATATTGTGTTAATGTTATGGTGGTCTTGGGAAAACTTTTGATGGGTAGCACCTACATTTGAATGGGAAGTTATAAACTTATGATTTATAATTATGATTGTCATACACGGTTGAAAAATGTATGATCAACTATTATTCATAACAAATCTATGGCTAATTAACTAGAGATGGTTATTAAAAATCATATCACCTTAACTTTCTGATCATTTACGGGTTCCCTTTTATTAGACTGAGAAATCTACAGTAATTGTTATGGTTTTCTAAAATTAATGGTCTGTTGGAAAGGAACTTGATCAACTCTCTTCGTACATTAAGTTATATTTTTAGAAATCATATTTTTAAAAGGACATAAAAGATTTACCCTACATTACTAGGGCTTTAACCTAAGCAGTAAATCTCAACCTGACATAGTCTTAGCCACTACGGAGTGGATGGACGAGAAATTGTGCCAGCTCATCTTTATAAACATTAACATAATTACTTTATTCAGCATCTTTAATCATACCACCACTTCATCATAGTTACATAAGTGTAATCTAATTAGGATGATAGCCTTTATCCCCTGATTTTAAATCCAAAAGTTTCAACTTTGTTTTACTTTATTTTTATTACTATTTATAAAACCCTAAAAAACCCTAATTTACATCAATGAAACTTATCATTTTCCTAAATAGAAATCAAATCTGATATTCAATCATTAAGGTTGTGGAGTAGGCTTAGTGTGCCCACGGATTGATACTCGGTTCTTACCATCACTATATTACCTCGTGATAGGTGCACTTGCCTTTTGTGTGTGTAGTTAGTAGTAGTAATAACCATTTAAAACTGAATCTATGCAAAAAATCTTTATCAAAGTATATATACTATCCGCACGCATCAAGTTTTTGGCGCCGTTGCCGGGGACACACGACAAGTTTGAAAGACAATTTAAATTTTTTTGACTATCCTGTTTATATCTTGCTAATATATTTTTGTTCAAATTTATTTTAATTTTGTAGTTTGCTTGCCTTAGTTAGTTTAGTTACATTTACCTGATTCATTGTAAGCCTTAGTTAGTTTATGCTACCTTAAGTTAGTGTATGTCCGATTCGTCTAGTCCTGAACTTGTTTCGCCTCTTTCGGAACCTGAATGACTTTTCTAACAAAAATTACATGAAAGACCACAACAAGCAGCAACAATCATCGAAGAAGACATCTCAGAAGATACACCATCCGAAGGAGACATGGCTAATCAAGACGAGGAAATGAAGATGACGCACTATGCCACACCGTCAATCGATGGTTGTGAGTCTAGTGTTGTCCAACCAGCAATAGCGGCCAACAATTTTGAGATTAAGTCTAGTATTATCCAACTCGTAGAGAATTCTATTTTGTTTCACGGATTACAAGACGAAGACCCTAACGCTCACATCTCATGATTCCTTCGTATCTGTGCAATCTTCAAAATCAATAACTGTTCAGATGATGCTATTAGACTAAGACTTTTTCCATTTTCACTTCGTGGTCCAGCCATTGACTGGCTTGATTCACTTCCTATGGGTTCCATCACCACATGGGCAGAAATGGTTGAACAATTCCTGTTGAAATACTTTCCACCCGAACGCACTGCTAAATTAAGAAGCATCATCACAAGCTTTCGCCAAGACAATGATGAATTAGTACACGTAGCATGGGAGAGATACAAAGGTCTCCTTTGGAGATGCCCACATCACAGACTTGATCTGTGGCTGCAGTCTCAAACTTTTAACGATGAAATTCGCGGAGTACACAAACAAGCTGTAGACCAAAGTGCGGGAAGAGATTTCGGAAGTGTCACGCCAACAGAGGCATACCAAGCCCTAGAAAAAGCAGCTAAGAAGAGCTTTGCTAATAAACCCTTGAGACACAAAATCAGTTCTAAAGGAATTCATCAGGTAGACTCTGAAACGCTGATCACAGCCCAGTTAGAAGCCCTAACCAAACGATTCGAACAATTGCAAGCCGAACTTAAAAAACTCCAACATGATGCAACACATGTGGAAATTCACACAAGACCAATGAATGCCCACAAGGCATTATGATGGTTGAAGATGTTTACTACGTACGAGGCCCAAACAACTCATATAACAACAACTCAAATTGGAGGAGCAACTCAATTTACAGAGAAGCTGGTAACAACCAATCATCATCTGGATTCAACCGTAGGCCACCTTACTAATAACAGAAGCCACCATACCAAGGTCCAAGCAGTCGTAATCAAGACCGTGGAGCATCATCGATAGAAGACTTATTGCAGCAATTTTTGTTAACCACACAAGCCACAGATGAATACATTCGAAAATCTAATCGAAGAAATGAGGAGAGGTTCCAAAGAAACGAGGATGACATAAAAAGCAACAAAGCATCATTGCAAACCATTGAAAACCAAGTAGGTCAGATAGCACAACAACTATCTGCAAGACCTCAAGGTGCTTTGCCTAGCAACACTATGACAAACCCTAATGCTCAAGTCAAAGCCATCACCACAAGGAGTGGCAAAACCACTCATGGTGACGCACCTGCATTACATCCCATCCTTGAAGAAACAGAACTCGAAACTCCAAGTAATGCAAGTTTCAAGCAAAAGAAACCTGTTGTTGTTGAAGAACCAGCCAAGAAATACATACCACCGCCACCCTATGTTCCACCACCTCCATATCCTAGTCGTCTGAGACAACAACGAATGGAGGCACAATATGGCAAATTCCTGGGGTGGTTCAAGCAACTCCATATCAATCTACCATTGGTGCAAGCCTTAGCCCAAATGCCAAATTATGCAAAATTTTTAAAGGGTATACTGTCAAATAAGAAGAAACTGGAAGAGTTATCCCACGTAGTTTTGAATGAGGAATGCTTAGTAGTTGTTCAAAACAAACTACCTCAAAAGATGACTGATCCAAGGAGTTTCACCATACCTTGCCTAATAGGAAATCTTTCTGTCAGTAACGCGTTAGCTGATTTAGGTGCTAGCATTAACCTTATGCCTTATGCAGTTTTTAAAAAGTTAAACTTGGGTGAACCTAGACCTACCCGTATGAGCATCCAATTAGCTGACCGTTATGTCAAATATCCAAGTGGCATTGTTGAGAATCTCTTAGTTAAAATCGACAAGTTCGTATTTCCAGTTGATTTTGTGATCCTCGACATGGATGAGGATAAAAATGTTCCTCTCATCCTAGGTTGACCTTTCTTAGCAACCGCTCGAGCCCTCATTGATGTTTGCACCAACAACTCACAATCTGAGTGGATGAGGAGGAGGTGACATTCGACATAGGACAATCCATGAAACATCCTTAACATCATGATGATTCACTCTGTTGTATTGATGTTTACGACTCAATCATAAGCTGTCATCTGAAGCACACTCATTTAATTGAAGCTTGCAATACTCAACTAATAGAAGTCCAAACCACCGAACCTATCTGTGAGAACCAAATCATTCTAGAACTTGAAGTTCATGAAACATCATCTTATCAAGAAGCATTTGAGATCATCGATCAAGAATTAGAACCTAAAGCCAAACCTTCTATCGAAGACCCTCCGGCTTTAGAACTCAAAGAATTTCCGTATCATCTTGAATACGCTTTTCTTGAAAACACCTCTCAACTTCCTGTCATAATCTCATCTGCCTTATCAAATGATAAGAAGAACAAGTTGCTCATTGTGCTGGAGGCACATAAACGAGTAATTGCATGGAAAATCATGGACATTAAGGGAATCAATCCATCCTTTTGCACTCATAAAATATTGATGGAGGAAAACTTCAAATCCGTCATCCAACCTTAAAGATGTTTAAATCCGAGCATGCAAGAGGTGGTGAAGAAAGAAGTAATCAAACTGCTAGATGCCGGTTTGATTTACCCTATTTCTGATTCACCTTGGGTCAGTCACGTCCAAGTTGTTCCAAATAAAGGAGGAATGACTGTGGTAACTAACGAGAAGAATGAGTTTATTCCAACTCGTACGGTTACAGGATGGAGAGTTTGCATCGACTATCGCAAACTCAATGATGCCAGAAGGAAGGATCACTTCCCTCTACCTTTCATTGACCAAATGCTCGAGAGACTATCTGAAAAAATGTTCTATTGTTTCCTCGATGGTTTCTTAGGGTATTTTCAAATTCCCATTGCTCCTAAAGATCAAGAGAAAACAACATTCACTTGTACCATATGGCACTTTTGCTTATCGACGAATGCCTTTTGGATTGTGTAATGCCCCTGCTACATTTCAAAGATGCATGGTAGCAATTTTTCATGATATGATTGAACACTCAATGGAAGTTTTCATGGATGATTTCTCTGTCTTTGGAAACTCATTTGAATAATGTCTTGAAAACCTGGAAAAGATGCTTGTTAGATGTGAGGATTTTAACCTTGTTTTAAATTGAGAAAAGTGTCACTTCATGGTTACTGAAGGAATAGTGTTGGGACATAAGATCTCTCGAGCAGGCCTCGAAGTTGATCAAGCCAAAGTCGACACTATTTCCAAACTGCCACATCCCACAACCGTGAAGGAAATTAGAAGCTTCCTAGGTCATGCAGGATTCCATCGTCGTTTCATCAAATACTTCTCAAAAATCGCATGACCAATGACTCAACTTCTTGAGAAAGACGCACAATTCGTGTTTTCCAATGAATGCATCAGCGTATTCGATCTGTTAAAAGAGAGATTGGTCTCCGCTCCAATTATGGTTTCCCTTGATTGGACGTTAACAATTGAACTCATGTGCGATGCAAGCGATTTTGCGGTAGGAGCCGTGTTAGGACAAAGGAAAGACAAGCAATTCCACCCAATTCACTATACGAGCAAAACCCTGAACGACGCACAACAAAACTACACCACCATTGAGAAAGAACTTCTTGCGGTAGTTTTCGCATTCGACAAATTCCGCTCGTATCTAATCCTTTCAAAAACAATCATTTACATTAATCATGCAGCCCTTCGTTATCTGTTCAACAAACAAGATGCAAAGTCGAGATTGATACGGTGGATACTTCTGCTTCAAGAATTCGTCATTGAAATTCGCGACAAGAAAGGAGCGGAAAATCTAGCAGCCGATCATCTCTCTCATCTTGAAGATTCAATCCCTTCACAAACCGAGGAATTCAAAATAAACGATAATTTTCCTCACGAATTCCTTATGAACATCCAATCCTCAATCGATGAACATCCTTGGTTTGCTGATTTCACGAACTACTTGGCAAGCGGGATCCTACTCAAAGGAATGACTTATTAGTAAAAGAAGAAATTCTTTACTGACATTAAGCATTACTATTGGGAAGACCCGTATCTATTCAGAATTGGTGCAGACCAACTCATTCAAAGATGTTTATACGGAAGTGAAGCAGAACAGATCCTAAGGCACTGTCATGAAGGACCCATAAGAGGACACCATGGAGCAACCCTAACAGCCAAGAAGGTCTTTGACTCTGGATTCTATTGGCTCACAATCTTAAAGGATGCTCATAACATGGTACGCACCTTTGATGCATGTCAAAGAGCAACCAACATCTCTACACGGGATGAGATGCCTTAGAAACCCATTCAAGTATGCGAGGTATTTGATGTATGGGGTATAGATTTCATGGGGTCATTCCCGGTGTCATCTGGCAATCGATACATCTTGGTAGCAGTCGATTATGTCTTAAAATGGGCCGAAGCTCAAGCCCTGCCTACCAATGATGCAAGAAACGTTGTCAAATTTCTTAAGAAATTATTCTCTCATTTTGGTACCCCCAAGGCTTTGATTAGTGATCGAGGAACCCATTTCTGTAACAACCAGCTCGATAAAGCAATGGCTCGTTATGGAGTGAACCATCACTTTACAACTGCCTATCATCCGCAAGCGAATGGGCAAGCTGAAGTTCTTAATCGAGGTATCAAATGAATCCTTGAGAAAACCGTAGTAAAAATCACAAGGATTGGTCTACCAAGCTAGATGATTCATTATGGGCTTTTCCTACAGCCTATAAGACTCCCATTGGCACAACACCGTTCAAACTCGTTTATGAGAAGTCGTGTCATCTACCTGTGGAACTGGAACACAAAGCCTATTGGGCACTCAAAATAGCAAACCTAGACCAAGGCCTTGCAGGAAAGAATCGCTTTCTACAAATCCATGAACTAGAGGAACTGAGAGAACAAGCATACGAAAACGCTAGGGTTTATAAGGAAATTTCACGACTCTCGATTAAAGAACATTAAAGAACACTAAACATTTTCATGTGGGACAACGTGTCTTACTGTATAACTCTCGTTTACGTCGGTTTCCCGGAAAGCTGAAATCACGTTGGTCTGGACCATACAAGATTAAAAACGCGTTTCCAAATGGTGCCATTGAAATCGACAACCACGATGGTTTAAGTTTCAAAGTAAATGGACATCGTTTAAAACTGTATAACGATGGACCAACCAATATTTTCTTGGAGGAATTACACCTCCTCCCCGACAAAAACTAAGTGTGGGGAAGGGTCGCGCCGAAGACCCGAAATTAAAACACGACACTTGTACATAGATTTTGTTAAAATTTTTAACTTCTAGTAGGACACACAAGAACAAGCACGGGGCCATGCCCCACTAAACACGCCCCCGTGCCTCTGAGAAAAAAAATTTCCACGATCTCTGCTGACGACTCTAGAACGTTGCAGGTCGAATTTAAGACGGTTTCTGACAAACACGGGGTCGTGCCTAGCCAAGCACACCCTCGTGGCCACCTTTGATGACCTGTGTATAAATTCAACACTTGTTCCAACCTTTCATCACATCCATTTCTGCTTAAAACCTCCTGAAAAGATGAAAGAATCAAGTCACGGAAGCTCTAGTTGGAATCCTGCGAAGAAACCGCGTTCTGAAACACGGGAACCGACTACTCAAGAATACTTCTGCAAGCTTCATGATCTAATCAAGCAATTGATTGAGATTAACCTCATCGCATCTCAACGCTTAGCTGAACTTATCCAAAAAGTTCAGGAAATAAGCAAGGAACTCGTTTCTGTCAATCGTCAGCTCGCGGAACTTAGCAACCGCACTTCACACTATCCCATCCTGAACCCCCCACATGAAATGTGTGGAGGCTTCTTCTAGAA
This sequence comes from Flaveria floridana, assembly GCA_018326465.1. Taxonomy (NCBI): domain Eukaryota; kingdom Viridiplantae; phylum Streptophyta; class Magnoliopsida; order Asterales; family Asteraceae; genus Flaveria; species Flaveria floridana. The sequence goes on along the minus strand of BJCO01642231.1, from coordinate 3,003 downwards.
TCATTCCGCAATGTGTTATGTGTGCTAGTGCGCGTTAAGGAGTCTGGTTTTGCAGTTTCAGATTCTCGGCTTTTTACGTATTATGTAACCGTAGGAACTAGGAAAATGTAATTGTCGTTTTGCTTGTTTTAATGGATTCTAGAACTAATTTTGTAGCTTTTCTGATAATTTAGATATGACAAAACTTAACCAGGTAAATTACGTAACGCGCGAAACTGAAAAACGGAACAACAAAAGACTGAAACAAAACTGCATAAGGGGAACACGCCCCCGTGCCTATATAAGCACGCCCCCATGTTCGAAAAAAATGACACAATCTGACTTTTTTCAGCCTTTTGTCTTGTTCCCCATCAATTTTGCATGCTAAAAACCGAACTCATCTTCTGCAAGGTCGTATCCTCTTCATTTTCACCATTTTTTCAAAGTTTCTTTCACATTTTCAAGGTTTCTTTCAAGAGTATTGATCAAGAGGTTAGTATATTAATTCCTATGATTATGATAGTCATTTACATGTAGTTAGGTGATTAGGCCTCTAAACAACCGAAATCCTAGCAATTATATGTAAAGACTTGTACTGAAACGTATTATGGAATGATGAATGCCTTAAACCTTCTTGTTCATGTTTCTTCTTGAAGTTGATTAGTGTTAATTAGTATGATTAGTTAGTTATTAGTTATTAGTATGTTTTATTTTAGTGTTCTTCATAATGTGTAGTGAAATCATTGTTAATAATGTTCAAGTTACAAGAATTAGCAAGTAGTGTTAAACAATATATATATATATTTTTGTCTTGAATTATTAACAAATGTTTAAAATGCTTAACGTATAATCTTTGGTTTTTCAAGCAAGAAAATGTTAAACCCATGTTTAATCAAAGGTTTACAAACAAAACCACGCGTGCTCGAGTCAAAATTTCATATCTTAAAATGTCAACCGCGCCCCCACGTCTCACAAGACGCACCCCCATGTTTAACAAACTTTTTCTAGTTCCGTCAATTTTTTAACTGTTTTTAAACATGGGTTGAATGGTTTGGGTGTTATGTCTTGTGAAACCCATGATCTTCACCGATGTCATGAAACTGCTCTAGAAATTTCTGTTGTATAGTTTAACTTATTTGTCAAAATTTCAGGATGATGAACCACCCATATTTGCAATTTGGAAAAAACCGTGAAAGATGGTGTCATGACCAGTTGCAAAGACTCTTGCAAAGGGCTGAAAAGTCACATTTGTAAGCAGATGAGGAAACCTTGGCGGCTGTTGGACAGCTCGAAAGATATAACAATTTATTGAGTATTCAGTGGAAGCGGTTGTTTTCACAAAATAGACCTTCTATTTATGAACTGACTCTTGAATTTTTAGCATCTTTCAGATTTAGCATGAAAGACTTCGATCCTTGGGATTGAAGCAGTTACATTCAGACTAGGTGGGCAATAGCAAAAAACATCCATCGCTTTGTTTGGCGTCTATCTGGGAGTATATACAGAACAAGAAATGGAGGAGGAAGCAATATCAGGAATGCCATCTTACCATACATTTCCAGACGAGGAGAGTAGGGACGCAGAAAGTGGTGCCACGAGAAAAGCATTTTGGGGAAAGAATTGGAACCGGGGTGTTCAACTCGAGTAAAACCAAAAGCAGTCAGATTCAAGACCCGTTACTACGTTACATACATTGGGTGCTTAGCCATTCAATAATAGCTCGTGGTCAAAGCGAGGGAGTTGTTAGCTTGAGGGACTTGTTTATTTTGTATTGTATGACAAATAAATTGCCATGCAACATTGGGTATTTGTTTTGTAATCTATTTGCTAGGAATGCAACTACAGGTGCTCCGACACCCATGTTTGGAGGAAGCTGGATTCTGAACCTGTACGAGAGCTATGGGTGTAACACGGAGGAAACCGAAGGAGTAATGGCAGGATTGTTGGACTTAAACATTTGCATGAGCATGTACATGATAACAACCCTACCAAATGGACAGTCGAGGTTTATGGATAGGAAGGGACAAATCTAGGATCCAGCAGATCCCGAGGAGATTATCATGGAACTTGATATGCCAACACATCATAAAGAAGCCGGGGCTTCTAGCTCACATGCTGGAGAATTCCCGACCATGTTAGACCTTTATGAAGCAATCCAAACCGCCAGTAACCACGCAACGAGATCGTTCGAATACGCGTAACAAGCCTTCAACCACGTCGAAAATCTGTACTCCCGAATGGATGGCCTGAGCAATGATGTCACATACATCAGAAACCGAATGTATCATGAGTGGGGGGATATCCCGCCACAAAGCCCTTGAAAAAAAAACCGTATCACTTTCAGGGTCCGGGCACAATTGTTTTGTGCCAATCTATCCTTTACTTTATGTCATTTTATTTTTATCTTGTGTGTTTAGGATTTTAATATTTTTAATAAATGAATGATACTTCAAGTGATCCCAAGGATTCTCACAGTAAATGCATGAGTAAACTTCATCATTTTTAGGAGAGTATCTCGTTACCATTCCTTGTTTTATATTATTAATCACATTGGGAACAATGTGAATTTTAAGTGTGAGGATGGGATTAATTAAGATACACATTTGATACTTTGCTAAAAATAGGTCCAAATTGAAAATTTTTAAAATCACTTAACCATTAACTTTTGTGACACGAAACCAAAAATTTAAACAATTTTTGATAAACCAAATTATAAATATACGTTTTCGGAAAATAAATAAGTAAATAAAAGAAATCCAAATAAAAAATTGAAAATGTCTTTTTTGTGATATCCTTAAAAGCAATAATCCAGTAAAAATATTCAATCATGTAAAATGAAACACTTTCACCTAATTACATCTGTTTGTGAGTTATTTTTTAGCCTTAAACATCTTTTGCAAACCTTTGCAGTTTTACTTTCATTCTAGATTCAATTGAGGGTGTCTTATGATACGTGTGATTAGAACTTGCTTTGGGTATACATTTCAAGACCTTAATTAATATTTTCTGCATAAAAATGAGTTA
>BJCO01642213.1:0-10225 GCA_018326465.1 Flaveria floridana | reverse complement strand
TCTAGGCGCATGGGCTACTGTTTGGGCGCATGAACACCAATGTACATGTTTCTAACATATTTTTCAGTCCTAAATCTCATCTCAAACATATTCTAAGCTTCATACTACCATTCTAAGCCTTAACTTAGTATGCATAACCACAAAACACAAATATAAATACATTAAAACATACGGTTACACATACAACTTTTATAAAAATTGTTTACATGCATTTTCATCCCCAAAAACCTTTTAAAACATGTAAAACCTGGGGTCTAGAATCTCACCTTAGCTGCTTTCGAGCTCTATACTCTAAATCTTGGACTTCTCAAAGAATCCGAACACCTATAGGTGTCTAAAACACACAATCCAAACACATATACACATAAGAACACATAACCGAGGCTAATTTAGCCAAGAACAACTTAAAAACACTAATGTTTACCTTAAATCCGAATCCCTGCTTGAAGTTTCTTCTCAACTCCGAGCTTTTCTTCTTTCTCTCTCTAAAAAAAATCGAACGAAGTGAAGGATGCAGACAAGATGGGCGGCCATGCCACCTTTTGTACAAAATAAATGTAAATTTTGCATTTTTGACACTTTTGATCTCTCCACTTTGGATTGACTTGCATTTCCTTCTTTTTGTTTCTCTTTTATTCTTTTATTTCTTTAAAAGAATACGGGTGTTACAGAGTTTAATCATATATTCATATAATAAATAATAATCATATCTAGAGTAAGATTTATTGCTATGACTAATTAATAATAAACTATAAGGTGATGTGCTAAGACATGTAAATATGAGAACGTTTTGAGTTCACGTATTACACTAAGCAAAATGCTCAGAGTTAAGACATGAGATTTTGTCAGTTATGTATTCCATTCTAAGGGGTTTGGGGATGCGTTATCGTCTGCAAACGAATAGGTGGACACGATTAAAATAACTTATAACATTCAAAGCATGTTCGTACATGTTCCGTTAAAAAATATAAATAACAAGCTAACGTTGAATCTAAGAAGAAGAGAGAAAATCCAAAATTATGCATTACACGTTTCTTTTCTTTTAAATTAGAACCAAAATAATTAAAATGTTTTTCCTATCTCAAATATCTTTGATATAATTTTGTTTTAAAATTTAAATTATAGAATTGTAATGTTTTTTAGTTTGGCACGAGTCTTGTTATATAAAATTTTTTTTGACACTTTTAGCATAAACTGACGCACTGTTGATGGTCTGTTGATTAAAATAATAAGTCAAAGAACTCTTTTTAATTGATCGTATATATATATGGTGCATCTTAAAAGGCATGGTTTTTATACATTTTGATGCACCATTTTGTGACAGTTTAACTACAAATCCTTCTTACTCTTTCTAATGAACTCTTTTTGTTTGATCGTATATATATGGGTTATATATGTTTAGATTATGTTGTGTATTATGGACCTAATAATGAAATATACTCTTGATGTACTTGGTATGATTTTGATACACTAATCTATGGTTAGTATTTAACATTTTATGAAATTTATAAAGTATGTAAAAGATAAACATGTATTATTAGCTGACTTTTTAGTAATTCAGACTGGTTGTCCATGTAGACACTTAAGTCTTAAAATGTTTGATTCAACTCGCACTTTGACTAAAACTGTTATTCACTCAAAACAAGAACAAAAAAACACAACCTAATTGTTTACAACGATCTATACTAGCGAGTAGCTTCCATCAACAGTCAACTAATTGGAGATCAAAGACGATGATATAAAAAGTAAGGCTTCAATCCCAGGAGACTTCACAATTGAATTTTTACATGAGAAACATATTTCTTAAACTTTAATTGTTTAATTTACATTGTTGCAAAACTTTAAAATTCCATCACATATTCAAGTGTATTAGGACATAACATGAGTAAAGTTTAACTAACAATACTATAGTAGCTTCAATGCTAGTCTTTAACATGCTGGATAGTTCTTATTCTGATATGAAGCTTTCGTTCGTGTATTGCATACATAATCAACTTGATATGCATATTAAAAGTTATCGTTGTTGAATTTTTTTTTATCTTAACTTTAAAACATAACTTGATATTTAATGATGTTTCATACACCATTAACCTTTTTATGAAAAGATATCATAATGTGTTTGTAATTATCATCATAATACATCATACGATAACCTGATCATAACATATCATAGTCAAGTTATTTTTCATAACCTTTCTATACATAACTTCCTGAATGCTAACTGGAGTTGCATTCATACTAAGAATGGTATGGGAACTTCTTGTTTCATAAATGATTTGGTTGTCGAGACTCAATGAAAAACAAGTTAGATAACTGATCTTTGCCACTTCATGATAACATGTCCAATGTCATGCAATGTCAAACTTCTTTTCTTCATCTTTAAATCCTCTTCTCCAACTTTATTGGTCCAAGTAATAAGTACGAGAAAAGGTTCGGGATAAAATTTGATTACCTCAATCTCTGATTTTTTGATGAGTTCCATGTCTTGCTCCAAAAGATTTGTAATCAGTTCTTCCACTGTTTATTCAGCCATGATGGATTCAATCCCTGATTCTTTTACAACTATTAGTATGCACAACCTTTTCCATTACCTTGTTCTCTAGTGACTCTTCAATCTGTATTTTCATCAAAAGCACACCACATCTTATGCTAAGGTAGTAGAGTATTTGGTTATTTGAGAGTTGGTGGTGTGATAAATTTTCGTCATCGTGGATAACACCACTTTGAATCGAGCAATCTTTTACTCCTCCTGAGATTAATAAGTATGTTGAAATGGCTTAACATTTTGGATAGTAACATTTTCTTTTTTTGAGGAAGAAACTGACATTGATTCTGATCATAACAACAGGAAAGTTTTGATTGGTTTGAGCATCCAGAAAAATTCCTTTGATTACGCCTATCAAAATTATCGCATGCTGGCTGAGAGTATGCTTGGTGGTAGTCGTTATGATCTTTCTTATAATTTGAGCTTGTACCGTCTCTAATTCATAATTGTTGCAATATAAATCTTGCTTAAAGTTATAGTTCACCTCTGACTAATAATATCATTCATAATATGAAAAAGATGCCTCATAGTATGGATTAGATGATGGTACATCATCATAATAGACATCCAATAAACATAATTTTCTTCATATTTTCACACTTTTGCAAGTACTCAGGTGAGGTTTAAGTATTTTAGAATAACCTACAAGCATAAAACACCTAGCTTAGTACCACACCAAACAAAATAAAAGAAAAGAAAACTAAAATTTTTTTATAAAAAATAACACTTTGCGCATTGAATCCTCGGAAATGGTGCCAATTGATCCGATTGTCGAGACTCGATAAAAAATAAGTTAATATATTAGTATTAGCTACCTTTATTGTGTAATGGTAAGTTTGCAAGAAAATCAAAAACTAATAATTAAACATACAACTTTATTTACCAGTAAACCTTTTAAATCAATCAAAACATAAGACTTCATTCAATCACTCAATGTTTATTACAAAAACCTAATCAAAACATACCAAGTATCTCTCACTTGACAAGAATCGTATTCCCAGAAGTAATCACGAAAATCTAGCCACGCATAATCTTCATTAAATCTTAATCTTGCTTTCAATGATGATGTGGAAGATGTTAGTAAGCTTGAAAGCACCCAAATCTCCTTGAATATGTAAGATTTTGTGTAGGGAAAGTTGTAGAACAAATTAGGAATGATTTGGTTTAAATAAACTTGAAAATCCTAAAAATTCAGAGTTTGTTCAGCTACCGCCATATCATACTCTGCTCCGCCGTATCACAATTTGCCATCAGCATTCATGCGCCCAACTTTCTTGAATTTTGATCAAATAATCCCATAAATACGCCACTAATATGCCGCCCGACGTATGATACGCCCATACCTGGCATATCATACGTCGACCTACCTTCAAAAGTTTATTTTTTGTAACTTTTGATATTTACATCTCAAGTTCTTTTAGGTTCGTGTTTTGCTTTGTTTGCCTCATATTATGCCCTTTTAAGCTCCAAACACCTATGATACAACACATAAATAAAGTCAATTTGTTCCACCATAATCACGATGTAAATCAAGCATTTAGATCAACTAAACACTAAAATATTGGCACGTGATCAGTAAGTCGTTTGCCTTGTGAAGTTTGACTAAATGCCAGGAGTTGAGAAGACAATTTACTAAGGTGGAGGCCCTGCCACTTGCGGAGAGTCATACTTCTAATAGTTTCATTATGTGTCACTTACGAAGAGTGTCAAACGAAGTGGACGAAAACTCTTTACTTATATAATCGACAAGTTGGAGAGCACTAGGAACATATCAAACTTGAAGAGATTGTGATGGTACCATCATAAATGAGATGTAAGTAAATCTCAAAATAAATCTCATGTTGATGAAACACTAGATTAACAACTAAAAATGCGGTGACAATGTTGTCACAACATATAATGGGGAGACCAACATAAGCATAACTCAAATAAGAAATGACACAATCTAAAGAATGTTAGCTGTTGTATGAGCAAAGGTCCGATATTTGGGTTCGATACTAGTACAAGCAACTATGTGTTGTTTCTTGAAAGTCCAATCTATGAGGTTGGAACAAAAAAGCACAAAATATTATATAGTACAACTATGACCATCTTAGATATTGAGCCCAAGCAATGTTTAGAAACTCTTGAATAGTTAGACTAGTTGACATGTGAGTAGTCAATAAATATGCAAAGGTACCCAAGAATATGGTTAAACAGAAATCAATGATGATTAGTAGGTTTCTGAATAAAGTAAAAAACTTTACTAACCACATAAGCAATATCAGACAAGTTAACAAAAGATATTGTAAAGCCCAAAAGTGCTTCATATAACCAAGGATCATCTAATGACATACCAAAATACATAGATAGTAGTTGCCATAAGAAACACGAGTAGATAAATGTCAACATTAACTGAGACGAGTATATTATAAGAGATCCTGTAAGTATCCTTGCTGGATGGATGAAGAACACCAGCAAAGTGTGTGGTTTGTATACCTAAAAAATAAGTCAATATACCTAAACTCTCAAATGCAAAAATAAGATGTAAGCACCTAATCAAATCAAACAGAACAACAAGGAAATTCAAGTAATAATGATATCGTCTACATATTCAAGAACATAGCAGACAATATAAAAACCTAAATATCAGGAGAGTTGTAGGAAACTTGAAAAACAAACTTTTGATCACATTAGAATTCTTAAGATGTACGAGTTGACTCAACATGCTGACAGCTTAACTTAACTCGGCTTGATTTTTATGAGCCGAGCTCATGCTCTACATTTTAGCTTGTTAAAATAAATAAGACAATTTATCTTGGCTATAAACAAGTCAAGTTTAAGTTTATTATTCAATTCTCAAATGTTTAGGAGTAGATGTGATAAATATAAAACTAATATTCTGTGAGTTAGTCATTCCATACAAATAAATAAATAAATAAATTGGTAGCCTTGAAGTGTTCCCTCCAATCGATGTTTGTAGGAGCAATTTTATTTCAAGTGTAGGGTTTCCCAAGATAAGACAAGAATACCTAGAACCCCTTTGAAGTACCCACCCCACTTCCCCTTGATTTTATCTGCATTTCTTTGACATCTGAGTCTTGAAACCTCTTCTTTTTCTGGCAAACAACTTAACCTACACAAACTCATTCAAAATGTACATCTTTGACCACCTTACAACAACAAAATGCATGGAGGAAACCCATGCATCCTCTCATGGTTGTCCCTCTCTTCTCCGGTTGATAAATGTTTGTCTCAGGCGTTTCACGGTGGCAGAAGGCGGTGTTGTTTGCAACAAGAGTGGTGACAGTAAGTGTGGTGGTGTTGGCATTCTGTAGCTCATCAGTTTCTTGTGATGATGCTTCGGTTCATTCGCTGGTAGTCCGGTGGTCACCGGAAGGTTGCTGCTGCTCCGGCGGTGGTGGTGGTGATATTGGCTGGGACGGCTCAATCTAGATGTGATGCTAGAAACTTGAAATTACATAGTGTACATTATGTTTAGTGATTTTATAATCTTGCATGATCAAGAAAAGCTTTTGTTTATAACAGGTTTGTTCTTTAAGTTTATTTGTTTATTTTTTCTTTGCTTGTCATTTATTAATCTCAATGATACCACAAATTACTTTGTAGTTCTTTAGTATTGTTGTTTTAATAAGAGCATTTACAATCCATTTATCATATTTATTCATATAATTAAATTAAAAAATCACTATTCTTTCTATTTTCAGTTAAGTGGGTGTTTGGGATTGCTTATTAAAAACTCTTTTTAACTTTTTAAAAAAGAGAAGGTAAAGGAGATGAAAGTGTGTTTAGATGGAGATGAAGCTGTGAGGAGAAAAAAAGTATTTGAGAAGTTAAAAATTTTAACATCTCAAAACTCCTTTTGAGAAGTAAGGTGTAAATAAGCAATCCCAAAAATAGTTAAAATAATACTTTTTATATCTTTATCATTACTTTTTCTCTACTTCACTCACAATCATTTAAAATATATTAAAAACATTATAGGATTTTGAACAGTGTTTTATAAAAATACAGATTAAACCGTAAATTTTTCATATCAATCACTCAATATTCGAAATAAACTCACATGAATTTAGGGAACGGGTTGGGAATGCTCTAATTAATTCTTTTTTCTTTACTTTTCGGACTTCATAGATATCCAAATTACAGTTTTTCGTCTTATAGTTACTATCTATTTTTTTTTTATTTTCATTAGCTTACAGACCAAGTTCAGTAGTTCACCGAAACCACTTTTACAAACATTACATTTTATAATAAAATAATAATAATAGATTTGTGCAAACTTGTAACAACTCATAAATATCGGTTTCTTGTATATAATTATATTGCATTGTTTTTTAAAAAATTATGTATTTCTTATCATTATTATATTTTGATAAAAAAAATAATATAATGCAAGTAAAACCATATTATGAAGAAGATAATTTAAGTTCTTTTTTCTAATTTCAAAAGATATGAATATATAAAAATGAGTTTGGTGATCAAGTGGGGATAGTGTGTATGGTTAATGTGTGATGGTTAGTCGCTTTAAACAACGAGCCATGCCTTCTGCACATACAAGTGTCTTGTCACTGTAATACACATCTCTCCATGCATCTATTTTAACCTTTTCTATATGTTTCATCCTACGTACCATTTTATTTTTACAGGTGCTGCGGTAAAAGTTACAGAATATTTCATATTTTGATTAATAACACAAACACACACGAAATTAAACAAATATAATTTAGAAACGAATATTGGACTAAGTTTACTAATACGTCTCATTAGTGTCTATATGGGGAAGTACGACGGATGTGTTTTTTGATATATAATATTATCACATTGTTACCATCTTTCATATTAACTTTTTGTTATTAATCCTCTTTTACCCATCTTTGTGTTTCAATTTGACATTAACAAAATGTTTAAGTTACTTGGTCTGTGATTATTCCATGTGACATGCTTTGTGAATGCATTTTCTAAATCAATTTTTTTACACAAAAAAGGGTGGTTTCTCAATTTCATCCGGCTAGAGTACACAAACAAACATCATAGAAGGGGTCTAAGTTTCGATTTAGGTTTCAAGGGGTTAGCGGCGGTAAAAGGACTGAAGGAGTCCCAATAGGCAAAAAGCAAGCTATAACAACCTCAGGAGTGATTTCAGCTAACAACGGTAAGCGACGGTGATGGTGATACATGTTAGATAATAAGGTAAGCCTTTCTCGTAACAATCGTGATGTGATAAGGGGTCAGGGTACCAAGACATATTGGTGGTGGTGTGCCACAACTCAACTAAGCAGTTTAGAGGTGGTAGTGTAGGAAGGCATAGGGGTGGATCTATGTAAGTCCCCCAGTCTGATCTTCATTCGATCACCATGAAAGCAAACGTTTGAGTTATTGTGCTCTCTAAGTAGTTAAGAGCAACAATGGAGGGATGTAAAATGCCTATCCTGAGAGACCTAACAGTTAGATTTACGCATCAATAACATAAATCTTAAACTGATCTTTCATTAAACATAAGCAATGGAAAATTTTATACATTGTCTGTGTTAAGATTAATTCTCAAACTGAAAACATTAGCTAAAAACATAAATCACTATGTTAGGATGCCGGTCTTGAATTATGTCTGGAAGCCTTGAGATCCATGCCAAACTACATCCATACTTTAGCTCCTACACGTCATCCTGTATGCATACTAAGGTGTTGTTTGTTTCTGAAAAGTTAAAACGTCTGCAGTCTGCAAACCACATCTGCAGACATCTGTAGGAGAAGAGGTGGACCAAACCTCTGCAGCCTGTATTAAGAAAACTGTTTGTTTTGTAACGTCTGCAGACTGCTAAAATAAACTCGAGCAAAAGCGGGAACTCAAGATTTGACGCGCAAAATCAACTGCAGCTGTAAATCAACTGCAGTGGCGACAGTGGCGGGCCGAAGGATGAACTCGAGCAGAATCGGGAACTCGGGCAGAAGGTCCCGACGGTGGCGGGCCGAAGGATGAACTCGAGCAGAAGCGGGAACTCAAGCAGAAGCGGGAACTCAGTTTAGAAGGTCGCGAAAGGGGGAGTGGCGACGGTGGCGAGGTCGCGAAAGGAGGGGTTGGCGACGGTGGCGAGGTCGCGAAAGGGGGAGGTGGGAATGTGGCGACGGGAATGAGCAGAGGTTGTTGTGGGGAGGAGTGGGGTGTGGGTATTTGGGGAAGATGGGTATTAGGGTTGAAATGAACTGTAAAGAGGTTAGAAGAGGTGTGAAGACATTGTTCCACATCTTCTCCAAGAAGAGGTCACGCAGACGTTTTTTAATAAAACTTCTTCAAAAAAACAAACACTCTGCAGACCTCAAACATCTGCCCGCCTCTTTTTAGCGCAGACAAAAGAGCTTTAGAAACTCTTTTTCTAAAAAACAAACACCACCTAAAAGTCAGTGTTGTAAAGTGAGATCTAGTTTTTACTTTAGCAAAATAACTTTAACTTTAACTTTGACTGTTATTTGTATATTTAATTGACTTTTATCAGACTCTAACTATGCATTAGCTTATCATTCGTATCATACGTTATCAAATATCTATTTCTGAACCTTTATGATGCTTTATCTATGTGTTTGCATTTGTACAAGACACATTTAGCTATTTTGTAACATTGCTTTAACTATTATTTATCTCTACTTTATCATGAGCTTGTACTCATACAAAACTACTTAGCTATTGATTGTGGGGTATCTACGACTCGTTTAATTGTTACTTACATTAAATGCAAGGTTGTTGTCGTTTATCATTACTCAAGACTTTTGTTGCGTGTAACAAATACAAGACTCCTATGTTGATGCTTGAAATACATAAATACATCTAATGTCTGTAAGAAATTTTTTTATTGTACTCTATTCATATATATGCTTTAGTGGTGTAACTGTTTTTGAATTATTATTCAAGTTACTTTATCATTTCACATGTGAAACTATACATTTAGGGCAGTTATATCTTCTTTACTTTAGCTTACTTTATATGGTTACCTTTATATGTTGATCATATATTACCTTTGTACTATACATACTTCAGCATTTTAGCTTACTATCACTACAAGATTTTTACCCTATCGCGACGACAAATGTCGTCGCCATAGGTGCCAATTGTCGTTGCCATAGCCTACGGTGACGACATGTCGTCGCGATAGAGGTAGTAGCCGTAGTTCCGTCGCCATAGATCAAAAATAGTCGTCGGCGTAGACGTTGTCGCCATTATCACCTATCACGACGACATGTCGTCGCGATAGTCTTGTCGCGATAAAATTTTCCTTAATTTTTAAAATTAAAATAAAATTTTCCTCAATTTTTTAAATTGACTTTATGACGACGACATGTAGTCGCTATAGGTGTTTTGATTTAGTAAATAATAAAATATTAAATTAATATAATTATTTTCTAATTTTATCTATGGCGACGACATGTCGTCACTATAAGGTATCTGGTTAAAAATTTTATTATTTAAATTTTGATTTTTTCCAGTTTTTTACCTAAATAATTACCCAAATCAGATACGCAGAAATAAAACCTAAACATTATCAATACTTAAACGTAGATCAAACAATTCTAATTAAGTACATACCAAACAAGACAGAAGTACCAAACTAAACATGTCTTAAGTTTTTAGAAACCTAACAAATTAACTTCTTAATTGTCGTCATCTTCATCATCTTCGTTGTTATT